>JAZKJV010000436.1:612403-892315 GCA_037367405.1 Ottelia alismoides
TACAAAATAAAAATAAAAATGTCAAAACACATATATTTTTATCTATATTTTACATGTAAATATTAGCTTATAATAAAGGGCCTCGAAAAAACAAATAAAAATAGAATAAAATACTATATAAAAACTACAAATATTTTTCATGTTTTCACCAAAAAATAAATAAATTATTTGTTATTTTTTATCGAATTAATAAAACATTCGACATTGAAATTTTCTGGTCGGTCCTCATGGACCAACTAGAATCCTTCCTCTGATGACCATGGTCAACTGACCCCCTCTGCCTCCTCTGACTTGTATTTTGGTTTGGTTGTTTGAGCAGGGTCAGAAGGTTTTGTGGTTTGATGCAAAGTTGAAACTATCCATAAGGAAGTTGAAGAGCAAGTGGACGGGGCCGTTTATAGTGAAGCATGTGTGTGACAATGGAAGCATTGTTATATCTGGTTTATCAGTTGATGCATATCCCTTCATTATCAACGGATAATTTCTGAAGCCATATCTTGAGCATGATACTTTTCTGTCCGTGATTGACTCAATACAGGTGGTCTATGATCAAGAACTTCCAGTCGCATCATCTACTGATTCAGACTGGGCAATAAAAAATATTTTTGATTAGTTCATTTTTTTCTCCTTTTCTTCTTTTCATTTTTTTCATTCTTTCATTCTTTCATTCTACTGACAAGGCACTCACCTCATTCATCATTGTTATACTTAGGATATACCTCATTCTAAGTATAGTAGGGATGAGTGTATACGTGTACTCATTCTTTAATGCCCTCGCATGTCTCCTCAATTCTTGATATTTGTCTATACTTAGGGATAATGTACCCTAAGTATAGGGGGAGACAGGTCGAGCCGATGATTTACTTATTTGTTTTCTCTCTCGACCCTCCCTGCTTTGTACACAGTCTGTTATACTTTGGATTAATTTATCCGGTATTGGGGGACGTTCGACTTCCTATTCTTTATTCAGTCGTTGTAGTGCAAACTTTCATATATTTGGTCAAGTTATGTCTTCCTTTTCTCTCCGATCTATGAGGACATAACTAAAGCCAGGTATTGGGAGGTCATATATAATGTGTACATACTTCAGCTATAACCAGTGCTTTCATATTTTCAATAATATGGCTAATTAATAAAAATGAAAAGACATAGGATAATTCTTTGAAAATATGATTGATAGTCTGGTTTAAAATATTTTGTGAAATGTTTGAAAATAGTTGGAAAATTCTTTGAAAAATCTTTTGAATAATGTTTGAAAAATATATTGTAAAATGTTTACAAACCTTTATAAAAATGTTTTGTTCGTAAAAATTTCTTTCTTTTGTTTGAATAAAATGTTTTAAAAATCTATATGTAAATGATTTGAAATTTAGTTGCAAAAATACTTTGAAAAATCTATGTATACTAGTTGAAAAGTCTTTGCAAAATGATTTTCAAATTTTGTAAATATTTACAAAGATTATTTGTCAAATTATTTTCAAAATAAACTTTTCAAATTTTTTGTTGAATATTTTCAAATGATTTTGATAACTATGTAAATAATTCAAGCAAATAAAAATTCTTTACAAATTATGTACATAAACCTGTAATCCCAATTATTGTAAATACACATGCACTCCCATATAAATATATACACATAATTATTTCACTAACTCTATTATTTTCAAAAATCTCTAAAAATCTGCAAAATTCAAAAAACTATAAAAAACTGCAAAATGTTTTAAAAAATTGCATAAAAATTTCAAACCTTTTTCAAAAATCCATAAAAGTTCAAAATCAGAAAATTTCTTCACAAATTTTTTTCATGCATTGCATAGCATTTGCATTTTCTGGATTGATGATGACGATTGAAAAACTCTAAATAAAATCCGAAGATTTTAGCTTGGTTGGACCTTAATCCACTTAATTACATAAACCTCAGAGGATTTGGAATTGAGGCATTTTAGGTCTACCAGACTTAATTCTTTGAGTCCACAAGATTTGGTTCAGTGTCATCTTGATTGCCTAAATAGAATATTTAAGAACACACACATGACTCTTATCGATAGTGACCTAACTTGCACACCTGCACCTTTCACTTTGCTCAACTCAATTGAAGTGAGGGTTGGATTTGCCGGCATGAGACACAAGCAAATGGAAATATACAAAGTCACGATTCTATGGCCACTGTACCCCAGCGCGATCAAGTAGCCATGAGGTCTAACGACAGGATGTTGTGGGTTGCAATAATGCTTCAAAAAGGGGATAGTCTCCTGGCTCGAGTGGAAAAAGTACTTATGTAAACTCTATTGTAAATAGTATTTAAAAAATGCAAAATCAGAAACTCCAGAAAAATAGACAGACAAAGATCAATTCTCGTCGGAGTATGTATGTATTCAATAAGCAAGCTTGAGCATCAAAGTTAAAGATACATGTGAGCATGTAGCCAGATGACTTGGCTGCACTGGTCGAGCATCCCAGGATAGGTAGCTACACTGGCTACCATCCATTCTCTTCTCCATTTCCTCTTCTTGAGCCGGTTGCACTTGAACTTGGAAGGGAATATCCTGCTTCTCGAGGAAAGAGTTATTGGATTGAGGAATTAAGGTCACCATGTTGGAGATGCTTGACTTTTACCGCTTCAGCTGAGAGGAGATATATATTACTAACAATGTACAAAGATAGACTCATAGTCATAAGAGACTGCGTATGACATCGGCTTGTTTTGACCTGGCTTTTGAGGAGACTTGGGCAGAGTTTTGTGATTCTCAGAGGATGTTGTATTTCAAGTCCGGTTCCCAATAAGGTTCTGACAAAACTAAAAATCCAAAGGTCTGATTGAGCTCCAAACTTTGATATTATGAGGACAAGTTTAAAAGTTAAAATCAATCCAAGTTCTTTCTTTTTCTCTTCTTTATTTTCTTTTCCGCACCTATAGGAATAAGTGTTTGCTAGGGACTAGCATATGCAAGTATAGGGGGTGATTGATAACTGAGAATTTTCAGAGGGTCCAGAGGTCTCACAAGGCGAGAGATCCAGTCGCTGAATTGACCACTCAAAAATCCTCGGTTGATCAGAGATTAACCCACATTATAGAATAAGTCCGTTAAGTCCCAAAATTGTGAATTAAAATTTATTAAATCTTGCATAAATTGCATAGTGTATAAGCATGTAGAGGTTGAACCACATAGAGCAAAAAAATGGTAGCCTACAGGTTTCTATGTACATCCCAGTCACCCTTAATTGAATCCTCTTTTTGTGGGTTTTTAATAAATTTTTTTCTCTTTTTTTAAATTTATAAATATATTTTTTATGATTTTTAATTATGCATATTTTTTTTGCTTTTCTTTTTATATTATTTTTTTTAATTATATAATATAGATATATATATAAAGATATATATATATAAGAGAAGAGAGACGGATATAATATATAGAAATATATATATATATATAAATACTCACAACACATTATATATATATATATATATTTATTTATTTATTTATATTTTATATACTTTTTTAATTATGATTTTTAAACTTCTTTTAAATTTTTCTGGGATTTTTCTAATTTTTATATGTTTTTAATTCCAAAAAAAATGTCCCTAATATGGGACTAATTAAATAGACCGAACAAAATTTGGGTTCTAAAAATATAAAATAAACCTCAAAATTACCCAAATTAATTTTAATACATAAATAATAATATATATAATTCTAGAGTAGGAAAACATATTTTTGGAATTTTTGTTGCATTTTTATAGTTTTTTGTTTAATTTTGGAGTTTTCTAATTTTTATAATTTTCTTTTTCTTATTTTTTAGGATTTTTCAATTCCTGGACTCAATATATATACAAGTACACCATATATAATTTTTTTGTAATTTTTCAAAAACAATTTATATTTTTTTGTATTTTATAATTTAAACAGTGCAAAAAGGCTCCTTTTTCATTTTTAATAAATGGATAAAATGCTCAAAATGCTAAACAAAAATACAGCATGCATCTATAAGGTACGAGGCATTTATCCTAAGTTTTGTGAATTTTTAGGGGCAATCTAGGCCTTTTTAATAAATACATGAAGCAAGTAAAAATAAAACAGCCTGGCAGGGGCATAATTGCAATTAAAATGAAAGACAAGGGCCACAGTGCAAATACACCAACTGAAATAAACATTTATTTAATTTTTACGAACTATTTTACAATTATAAAAACCGCCAGGGCCTAGTTGCAAATTTTACGTGCCTCACGTGGGAATGCACGTGAGGCTGGGAGGGACCAAAATGTAATTCCAAAAAGTTCAGGGGTTCCTATGCAAAAATCCCATTTATTTTACAACGCTACATTTAATTTACAAGATTAAATATTAAATACAAAAAGGCGAGGGGGCTCAAGTGTAATTTACCCCTACAGGCGCGTTGATGGACGGCGATCCGCGCGCCACTTATCCACTTGGCGGGCTCTGGAAGCCCGATACTGCTTCATCGATCAACGTTCTGGATCACATCTGGGGTTCGATCGAGCGGCTGAAGCGTGCTCTGAACGGACGGCCAAGATCAGATCTGGGACCGCCTCCTCCATCCAACGGTCACTGCTGCTCACGAAGAACAGGGAGGAACAGTTGGCCTCCCTGGCTTCAATCGTCGATTCCTCCTCCTTCAGACGCTCTTTGGTGATGGCGATGAGCTCTACACATCCGGCGAAGTGCTCCGCAGCTTCCGAGGTACTCCAGAAGGTCCAGGACCCCCTAAATTGGTCCAGCGAGCTCGAGGTAGCAAGGGGGGTCCTAGAGCCTCGCAGGCGATCAAGTTGAGTCCCAAGGGGCTCCATTCAGCTCCTGACCTGCACCAAAAGAATGGGGGGGGGGGCTCGAGGGGGTCTCCCTCGACCAGGGGTTAGAGCTTCAGAGGTAGGGAATGAACGGGGGTGGCGAGGTCCGACGAAGTGAAGGACTTGGACCTCGATTCGCAGAGCCAGTGGGGCTCTGGTTGATCTGATGCGTTCGGGAGATGGAGAACGCGTAGTGGAACGAAGTGGGGATGAAATGAGGGTCGGATTATGCTTAGATCAGGTTAGAGAGGTTCGCCGGAGCTGAACTCCGGCGAACTTCGATATTGCCTTAATCGAGCAAATATGGTTCTAGTGACTAAACTAACTACTGGATTACATCCTACAAATGAAAACTAAGCAATAAAACTAGGTTAAGCAGCTCTTATACCTGGTGGTCGACCATGGAGCAGGACCTCCGGCGAGCGGCGGCCGTGGGTGCTTCCCTCGACTCCTCGGACCAGCTGAAGCTTCCAGGAGTACCCCCTGTCACGAGGATTCTCTAGAGACTGGAAACGAGGGTGGAAGACGACCAAAGGGAGACCAAAATAGAGAAGGAGGTTGAGGGATTTATTTATAGACATGGCGACGCACCCTTATTGACCGGGGTGCCACAAAGAATCGATTGGTCAGATGATGGATCTTAGATGTTGGCGTGAAGAATGGAGCATCAATCGAACTTTTTCATGAAGGAATCTATGCCTGGAAATTAAAGGATTAGAAGGGGAAATTCGGAGAAGACGGGCCGAAACGATGTCTGACATCAGGCGGCTGGGGGTAGAGGAGTTGACCAGGTAGTCAACGAAACCTGATTGGTCCACATCAGCATTATTTTGACTGATTATTTAAACATAATAAATGACTTTATTTATTTGTACTTATAAAATAAAAAATATTTATTAAATAATGTAGTATTTATTTATGATTTTTATTTATTTTTCTGATGTATTTTATTATGAATTTATTTTAATGATGTATTTATAAGTGTATTTACATGTCTTTTGTATAATTTATTTTTATTTTGTATAATTTATTTTATTATTTTATTTTATTATTTTATAATTTTATAACTTATTTTTATGATTCTAAATATATTTTTATTTGATTTATATGAGTTTATTTGCATATTTAAATAAATAGGTATATATAATATGTAGGTATACTTATGGGTATTTTACCTGTATTTTATATACATTTTATTTATTTAATGAATTTTAATGGGTTTTATTTTGGATTTTCATTTTTAATATAATATAGATAATATTTACAATTTAATAAAAACATAAATGAATAAAATAATTAAAGAATGTATTTCCCTTTTATTTATATACACGGTATCATAGGTATTTTTTTCTATGTGATTCATAGACTTATTTTATTCTACAAGTTCTTTTTGGTTTTATTCTAATTCCAATAAGTACATGTATTATGTATATTATTTACAAAATTCTAAAAATATAAATTTACAGAAATAATTAATAATGAATATAATGAATATTTTAATCGGGTAGACTATACAATGAAGGCCAAAAACCTAACTTTCACAGATGGACTCCAAAAATTATGGAACCAATTTTATTAAATAGCTCTTGAAAAGTTATATACAATTAAAGGTGATTTTGATGGATTTTGAGTTTTTATTTGCAAGATATGGGTCTGTGAAGTTGAGATTCTGGCTTTTTTTTCTGTGTAGGAAATGTACATTGTATATCATTTTTGTATAAACTCAATTTTGTATTTTTATTCACATTATTATCTACAACTTTCATGTACAAAATATTTTTATTTGATGAATAAATAAATAAATACAAAATAGGAGTCAAAAAATGCATGAATGAATAAATAAATGAGGAATTTATTGTATTATTGGCCCTTATCTCCCCCTACTTTATTCCTTGTCGACCAACTCCATTCTGGACTTGGTCTCGAGGTCCGGGTCATAAAATATTTGCAATATTTTATTACTTTTTCTTTTCTTCTCTTTATTCTATAATTTTGGCATTTAAAAACCTTATTTTATGTACAATAAATACAATAAACAATAGATGCTATTATGGACAAATTGATGCTATTTACATGCATTTGTTGGGGTTTTTAAGGCCAAAATGATAGAATAAAGGTGATGAAATGGGGATTCATCACCCCCTATACTTGCCTTTGCTAGTCCCTAGCAAATACTTATGCAATAAGTAAGAGAGAACAAAAAATAAGAAGAAAAGAAAAAGAAGAATGAAAAAGATAGAGTGATAGGGATGCTTTCAGTGCAATATATGTCCTTACAAAATCAGAATTTGGAGCTTCTGTTAAACCTTGGGTGTGGATGTGTGTAGAACCTAGTTGGGAACCAACTTTAAAACACAACAGCCTTCGAGAGTCACAGAACTCGGTTCAACCCACCTCGATAGCCTGGTCAGAACTGGCCTACGCCATACGCAAACTCTTATGACTATGAAGCTGACTTGTACAGTGTAAGTGATAGTGGCTCTCCCCAATTGAAATGACAAAGGAACTGACTTCTCCAGAATGACAACCCAATGATTCCTCAATCCAACCCTCTACCATCGAGGAGCGGGGTATTCCCTTCTAAGTTCAAGTGGCATCCAACTCAAGAGGAGGAGGGGAAAAGAATGGACGGTAGCCAGTGTAGCTACCTATCCTGGGATGCAAGACCAGTGTAGTCAAGTCATCTAGCTGCAGGCTCACATGATATAACTTTGATGCTCAAGCTTGCTTATTTTCTATACAACATATATACATGCTCTGGCAGGCACTTTTATTTTTATTTTCAAGCATGTCCACTTTTTTGGAGAGATTTTTTTCGAAATACTATTCACAATAGCATTTACATAAGGACTTTTTCCTCTTGAGCCAGAAGACTATCCCTCTTTTGAAGCTTTATCGCAACCCACACTCTCCTGTCATTCAGCTTCATTGAAACTGGACCCGGTTGGGGTGCACTTCCCTCCCTAGACAAGGACGAATGTTTCCACTCGTGTGCGTCTCAGACTGGCAAATCCAACCCCCTCACTACTCCAACTGAGTTGAGCCAAGTGAAAGGTGCAAGTGTCCAAGTTAGGTCACGGCTGACAAGAGTCATGCGTGTGTCTCGAAAAGTTCTAGTTAGTCAGTTGAGGTGACTTGAACCCAGCCCTGATTTCTCAAAGAATTAAGTCTGAATAGACCTGAAGTACCTTAAACCTAGTTCCCATAAGGTTCAGTGCAGTTAGGTGCGGTAAGGTCCAACCAAGCTCCAATTTTAGACTTTATTGGATTGTTCAATCATCAAGCTCACTCAAAAAGAATATGAATGATATGCACATGCTATGCAAAATGAATGATGCAATTTTTTTATAATGAATTTAAAAATCAAAGAATCTTTTTACACAAAGAACTTCTACAAATAAAAATAATTTAAGCACACAAAAAGGATGTACACCTATTTACACGGGCGTGCTGCTTTATTTTACAAGATTAAAGAACTTTAAAGAATTTACAAGTGTTATTCGGTTTGTTCCAAGTACATATATGTATACAATTGATAAAGACCTTTTATTTAACGGCTTCACAAATCTGCCCATTTTTATTTATTTATTTCTTAATTTTATTTTTATTTTTGTCATTTATTACTTTTTTTTGAAAATATTTTCAAAACTATAGTACACGATAATTTTTGCAAGCTTTTACAAATACTTGAAAACTATTTTGCACAGATTTGTCACACTATGTATATACATTTTCCACAATAGTTTTTACAAACATTTTTCAAACCATTTGCACATAGGTTTTCAAATCCTTTATTTCACACAAAGAAAAAAAATTCAGACAAAGCAATTTTACACAGGTTGAAAACATTTCACAGCAAGTTTTCTAAACAGTTCACACTATTTTTCAAATCATGTTGTAAAGTTATTTAACCTGATTTATTAATCAGTATATACAAAGAAAAACTTTATTTTATGTACAACATGGTTTAGGCTCTTATAAGTTTTATTTGGAATTATTGCTTGTTTTTGCATGAGAGATTTCTGTGCAGGCTCCTCAGAGTTATTCGAGAATCATTTTCAAAAGATTTTGAAGACTATAGTCCAAAATATTTGTACAAACATGTACGCGCATTTGGAAATGATTTTGCAAAGGTTTTTCAAATATTATAGATTTTTCAAAACAATTTTACAACCAATTTTTCCAATTATTTGCAAACCTCTTTTCACACATTTTTATTCCACTCAAAGAAAATAAATTTTGCAAACAAAACTATTTACAAAGGTTGAATACTTTGTATACACTATTTTTCAAGCAATTTTCAAAAGATTTCATAAGGAGAACATTTTACACAAAGCATTTTTCCTGATTTATTAATCAGTATGGACAAAAAGAGTCTGAGGAGCTCACTATCATCTTTTATTATAGCAATACTTTTAACATTACTTTTGGCTTGAGGTGGTCTTTTATTTACAGTATGAGTTATGGCTTATGGTATATACGTAGTATATACGAACCCCCTATACTTAGCTTGAGCTATGTCCTCATAGATCGAAGAGAAAAAAGAAGACATAACTCGTACTGAGTATAGACGAGTCTAAAGAATATATGAATAAGAAATGAATGAACGAATGAGATGTTGACCATCCCCCCTATACTTATGATCAAGTAATCCTAAGTATAGCAGACTGTACACAAAGCAGGGAGGGTCAAGGGTGGGAATAAACAGATCGTACTCAGATTGTCTCCCCTTATACTTAGGGTAAGATACTCCTAAGTAAAGACAAGAAGAGGAGACAATGGAGAGGATCAAAGAATAAAAGAACTCGAGGTGCGCACCCCCCTATACTTAGGACAAAGTGCGTCCTAAGTATAGAAGACTGACAGAAAGGAGCAGCACCTTTTGATAAGAAGATAGAAGAGAAAAAGAAGAAAAGAAGAAAAGAAGAAAATCAGATAAACAGTTTTTGAGGTGCAGCGTCTGAATCTTCTGATGCTGTCAATGTTGTGGATATGTCATCAAGGTGCAGAAGCTGGATGGAGTCGACAACGGCCAAAAATGTATCTGGTTCGAGGTAAGGCTTCAGGAGTTGACCGTTGACGACGAATGGTTGTGCGTCAGGAGACAATTCTGATATGGCAATACTTCCATTGTCACGCACTTCACGAACTCGGAATGGCCCTGTCCACTTACTCTTTAATTTGCCCGAGAAGATCCGCAACTTTACGTCAAATAACTACACCTTCTGTCCAACTTCAAAGGTCTTTCGTCTGATGTGTCGGTCATGCCAGTGTTTCACATTTCCTTGTACATCAATATGTTATTGTATGCATAGTCTCGGAACTCCAGGAGTCTGTTCAGATCATCCTTTCTTTTCTGACCACTTTTTCGTGAGTCCAAATTGCACATGTTAATTACCCATAAAGACTTGTGAATTAATTTGACGGACAAATGCATGGCTTTCCATATACAAGATGATAGGGTGACATGCCCAAGGGAGATTTGTAGGCGGTTCTGTAAGCCCAGAGAACTGAGTCCAAGAGTTGAGACCAGTTCTTCTTGTCCGGTCGTACAAGTTTCTACAAGATCGTCTTAATTTCTCTGTTCGATAATTCGGCCATGCCATTGGTCTGAGGATGATAAGGGGATGCGACACGATGGTCAATGTCGTACTCCTTCGTTAATTTCCTGACCTCTTTGTTGATGAAATGGATACCCCCATCGGATATGAGAATCTTCAGAATCCCGAACCGCGCAATGATGTTATCTTTTAAGAATCGGCACACTATCCAACTGTCAGCAGCTCGAGCGGGAATAGCTTCAACCCAACGACTCACATAATCGACGGCAAGAAGGGTGTGCTCAAAACCTTGACTGTTAGGGAGGGTCCCATAAAATCAATGCCCCATGCATCAAAAACATCTGCTATCTGAATGATCTTTAGAGGCATCGAATCTTTTGCAGTGAGTGTACCCTTCAATCTCTGATAGTCAATGCATTGTTTGACAAATACTGCTGCATCCTTGAATAGTTTGGGCCACAAGAAGCCGCACTGGAGTACTTTGGTTGCCGTACGGTCTCCAGAGTGATGCCCACCAGATTCGAGCAAGTGACAGTGCTCGAGGACACTATGATGCTCCACCTGAGGGATGCACCTGCGCCAAATGCAATGCGCTCCTTCCCTGGATAAAAGAGGATCTTCCCATTGATAGAAACGGATGGACGACATAAATTTATTCTTCTGATTCTTCGTCCAATCCGATGGTATTACCCCCAAGGCGAGGTAATTGACTATATCAGCATACCAAGGAAGAGAATCCACTGCTAAGATTGATTCGTCAGGAAAGGTTTCTGTGATGGGTGCATTGTTCAGGGGAGGCTCATGCTGCTCAATTCTGGAGAGATGGTCTGCTACCACATTCTGAACTCCAGGCTTGTCTTTGATTTCTAAGTCGAATTCCTGGAGGAGAAGGATCCATCGGATCAGTCTCGGCTTGGCATCCTTCTTCTGTTGTGGGTACCGGATAGCAGAGTGGTCTGTAAAAATAGTGACTTTTGATCCGAGCAAATAGGATCTGAACTTCTCGAGGGCGAAAACCACATCCAGCAACTCTTTCTCTGTCATAGTGTAATTTCTTTGCGCCTCATCTAATGTTCTGTTGGCGTAGTGAATGGCATAGGGTGCTTTTTCTTTTCTCTGTCCAAGGACAACCCCGACTGTAAAGTCTGACGCATCACTCATGATCTCAAAGGGAAGAGACCAATCAGGCGGCTGTAGGACTGGAGCCTGGGTGATAAGCTCCTTCAGCTGATTGAAAGCAAGGAGAACATGCTGATCTACATGGAACTCAGTCACCTTGCATAGAAGTTCTGTCAAAGGTCGGGCGATGCGGCTAAATTCCTTGATGAATCGTCTGTAAAATCCCACATGCCCTAGGAATGACCTTACATTCTTCACTGACTGAGGTGGCTCTAAATTGGCAATAACATCCACCTTTGCCGCATCGACTTCCATGCCACGTTTGGAAACGACGTGACCCAGCACAATGCCTTCGGTGACCATGAAGTGGCTCTTTTCCCATGAGAGCACTAAATTTACTTCACGACATTTCTGAAGCACTCTGTCTAGGTGCTCAAGACAAGAATCGAAACTATCACCATAGACAGAGAAGTCGTCCAAGAACACCTCGAGAAAACTGCCTACCATCTTGGCAAAAACTGCTAGCATGCATATTTGGAATGTTGTAGGTGCGTTACATAATCCAAAGGGCATCCTCTTGAAGGCGTAGGTGTCGAACGGGCAAGTGAAGCTAGTCTTCTCTTGATCTTCGGTAGCGATTGCCACCTGGTTGTACCCGAAATACCCATCCAAAAAGCAGAAGAACTCCTTGCCTGCTAGTCTTTCCAGAACTTGATGAATGAATGGCAAGGGGAAGTGGTCCTTCTTAGTTGTTGCATTAAGACGGCGGTAGTCAACACACACCCACCAGGATGTTGGTACCCGAGTGGATATCTCCTCTCCTTTGTCATTGGTAACCAAGGTAAGCCCGGATTTATTTGGAACTACATGCATTGGGCTTACCCATTTTGAATCGGAGATGGGATAGATGAAGCCTGCGTCGCACCATTTCGTTATTTCTTTCATGACGACATCCCGGAGGTTTGGATTCAGCCTTCTTTGGAATTCGCGGGATGGCTTGGCATCTTCTTCCAGATAAATGTGGTGTGAACACAATGCTGGATTTATCCCACGGAGATCTGATACGCACCAACCAAGTGGCTTGCGGTTCTTTTCTAGAACCTCGAGAAGGCGAGATTCCTGATCCGGGTTCAGCCTGCTGATGATGATGACCAGATACATGTGTTCTTCACCCGCAAGGAAAGCATACTTCAGGCATGCAGGAAGTGGCTTGAGTTCTGGCTTTGATCTATCTAACTTATTGGTCACTTCAGACACTATACTGGTGGTAGGATGTACTTCTGTGATGGAGCTACCATCCTCAGTATTCTGTTGAGACCCAGATGATGTGCCGAACAGTTCTGCACTAGGCTCATTGTGTTTGGTCTGGAGTGAATTCTTGAAATCACCTAATTGCTCTAGCATAAGAGAGTATGTCTCCAAAGAATCCTCGGAGCATAGGTCAATTGTGCTTTCCAAGTCCTCCTCGAGAGTGAGGATTTCTTGGGTCCATGAATCATTCAACGACAGTGATGAGTCTCTGATTTCTGCAATAAAGTCACAGTCTACTTCTGACACTGCATGGCTCTCATCAGTCGTGGTGTTCGGCTCTCTGATCATATCTATAGTGATCTGCTTGTTGTTTGAGCTGAAAGTGATCTTGACGGACCCGTAATCAACCACGGCACCTGATGTACGTAAGAATAGTCTGCCAAGGATGATAGGGATCTGGAGTAAGGGTGCGGGCGAGTCCATATCAAGGACTATAAAATCAACAGGGAATTGCATCTCCCGCACCTTTACTACAACGTCTTCCAACAGACCTCTGGGTCGCTTGATGGATCGGTCAGCGAACTGAAGGATCATTCGTGTCTGCTTGAGCGAACCCAGCCCAAATTCTTGCGTTATTGATGCCAGCAAAAGGTTGATGGAAGATCCACTGTCAAGGAGAGTGCGCTCAAAGACCTGATCGAAAATTTCACAACTGATAAGAGGTGCTCCATTGTCTTGCTTTTTCTGTGGGAGATTACTGATGGCTGCTACCGTGGTCAAGGTGAGGACGTGCTTCTCAACGTTGGCGTCTATTCTTTTGTGATGGGCGACGCTTGCTGGTACATACCTCTTTCAAACCTTTCTTGACAGTTGGCATATATTCCATGGCTTTCCATAAGGGAATCTCAACAGTTAAGTTGTTTATTATTTCCACAATTCCAGGATCAGACAATGCACTTTTTCTTTTTGCAATTTTTTTGGATTTTTCAATTGCATTAGGAAAAGGAATATTTACATCACTGGAAAGCAAAATAGAGTTCTTGTCTATAACAGAATTATCGCCCACACATTGTTGTACATCCGGACTACAAAAAGGAGTACAGACTGGATCCTGAAATACTGGTGTTGATGGGCGAGCAAAAATTAGGGCGTCTGCTTCGTCGGTTGGCGAGGGATCGGCTGCTGCTGATGGCTCCTCTGAGGTTGGTGCGGCTTTGCTTCGGTTGCAAACTTCTTTTTGTTGTTTTTGATTTTGCTGGTTTTTTTGTATTTTTAGCTGAGGATGCGGGTGCTGCATGACGGCTGGAATGGCTTCTCCTTCTTCTTCCTCCTCACCCTCCCCTGTAGCTGGCTGACGAACCGCAAAATCGGCCCTTTAATAATGTGTTTTTAGCACATGGAATCATCATCGTAGTCGGGCCGATTCGGGTCGTCAAAACGATCACCTCATTTAGAGATATACGATGGTCGATCGAAATGAGGTGATCGATGATTATTTTTAACTTGGCAAGATACCAAGGTCGAACTCAGGGACACGAGCCTCTCTCGTATTAATCAGATTTAAGTGTATTTAATTAGGTGTTGAGTTAAAGATCTATAGGTCAAAACATGCAATTAAAACAAGACAATGCATTTAAAATGAACATGCATTTTTTATCAAATTTTTTATCATGCATATAGATGCCATGCAAAGCGAATGATATGGCCAATATAAAAGTTACTTGAGCCATAAGAAAATCGTGAATCAAATCAAGATGGAATAAAGAAGCCTCTACACATATGAAGCAAGTAGGCATGATAAAATAAAAAAAATCAAGACACTTAAATAATAAAATAATACATCACAGTTCATAGTGTCAAATTTAAAATTTAAGCATGCCATAATGAAGAGGACGAGAAGAGCTTCTAAACGAAACTGAAATCAACTCGATTGGACAAACATAGCTCAAGATATTCAACAAAGAAAGCAAGGGCATAAATGAAAGAAAACATAAAAAGATAACTACAAAAAGGTCCCTGGAAAGGACTAAAATGCAAAAGAAATAAATTTGAGGCCTTCCCTGTAAATGAACCCCACGCGCAGGGGTATATTTGCAATTATATAAACCCGCAAGGGTATAAGTGCAAATAACCCCTGATGCACGTGGCTCGCATGTGAGAACGGGACCTTTCTGCAAATCTGGAGAAGTCTGTGGGCTCCTCCGCAATTTGCCCAGAAGGGACGCGCCATGCACGCGCCTTCCAGGCTCGGACGTTGGCTCGGGATCAGCGGAGGTTCGGTGTCGCTTCGGCGTAGGCTCGGAGTAGGCTCGGAGTAGGCCGAAGCTCCTGCAGGCTCGGAACAGGCTCGGCGGATCCAAGCCTCTGGCTAGGACACTAAGGCTCGGATGAGGCCCGGTTTTGACACGTGGCTGACTGGGCACCATTGGATCACAAGGATCCAACGGCATCTGGAGGTAGCGATCTGGGCGACGTGGCTGTATCCAAGCCGTCAGATGATGAACATCCGACGGCAGCTGCTCCTCCGTCTTCATCGTTGGCTGGCGGCGGGAATCGAGCTCCGGCGAGGAACCCCCGACTCCGCCTCTCTCTCTCTGCCACGGTAGACCTCCCCCGAGCCCAAGTAATGGTCCTCGATGAAGCGGGGAACTCGGGGAAGGTCCTTGGGCTGCCAGCGTCGACCATCGGAGCTCGGAGTGTGCAGGCGGAGGTGACGAAGTATGCCCAGGCGAAGCTCCGGCCATTGATCAGATTGACGACCTGCAGCGTTAGTAAAGCGTAGCCGAAGCATAGTAGAAGACGGCCGTGCGTGTGTGAAGTGAGATGGAAGCTCATCGGGGCGGAGAAGATGGAGAGCTCGAAGCTCCTCCGCCGCGAGGGCGGAGGAGATGGGTCGGAGGTGCGATGGGGTCTGGAAGAAGAAGGAAGTGAGCGGAGGGCTTCGCGTGAACGGGGGATGTGGTGTGGAGCTTTTAAGGGGGTTAAGGGAAGGTGACAGTGGCCGGAGATGCTTAATTAAAACAGAGAAAACATAAGAAAAAGTCAAAGGAGAAAGAGGAGGTTTACCTGGAGATTGGCGGAGCGGGGCCTGTGCTTGAGCTCCTGGAAGGAGCTCCGGTCATCGCTGGACTCCCCCGGCTACGGGGAGCAGCTTGGCGGAGGCGGAGCTCCGCAGGCCTGGCCTACCATGGCCAGGGGTCGTCACCGGGGCGGACCTTCGTCTTCGCGCTCCTCACCGCCCCCTCGCTGTCACCGGGGGGCGGGGCTCGCTGGGAGGTTTCCCACATAAAGGCGGACCGGGTGTATCGGTGAAGGCGGTGGCGTATTTGAAGGTTGGACTTGGCGAGGCCATGGTGGAAACGTGGGTTTTGAGGGAGAAATGGGGCGAGATGGAGAGGTGTGCGTGGGTCTTGGAAGAGTGCGCGGGGAAGAGGGAAGAGTAGGGTAGACTGTGGGACGGTTGGCGAAGGAAGATGGTGGCTGAAGTGGCGAGGAAAATAGGAAGGGCGAGTGGTCGTCGAGCGCTGGATCGTGGGAAAGAGGGAGTGGGCTGGAGGTTGACGACGGTCTGTTGGCCGTCGGATCTTTAGATCCAACGGCTGACAATTAGGCGCGAAGTGACGGGCCAGATTAGATTTGAGGCACATGATCGGAGGGCCGATGGAGCAGCCACGTGGCGTGTCGAGGGCGAGGCGCTAAGGGATGGCTCAGATGGAATCAAGGGCCTGATCGATCGGCTAAGGAGATAGGCAGAAGCTGCGGTTGAGATGGAAAGTCCAGGGCGCGATCGAAGGGCGCATAGCGCGCCACGTGTCGTCATGTGGTCGCGGCGCTAACGGAGGGTGATGATGAGGAGTGGGAGATGATCAGACGGTCGCGGCCAAGGGGCGTACGTGGAGAGCTTGGGACCGTTGGATCTCAAGAGAAGATCCAAAGGCCCAGATCGCGGGCGGATAAGACAAGAAGGGCCGGGCCACGTGGCGCCCTCAGAATGGGCCACGTGGCCCAATCAGATTATTGCAGAAGTATTTTGGATTTTTGGAGGCCAAAATGGCCGAATTTGAGAAAACTCAAAACATGAAAGTTGTAGATCTTGACGAGATCTACAAGTTTCATGTTGACCAAAACTGGAAACGAGAACAAACAAGGACTCGAAATATTTTTGAGGGTATTTTTAAGTCTAAAAATACCATGAATTTTTGTTTTGTCATTTTTTTGTGGTTTTTAATTTATTTAGGACTCTGTTAATTATTAGACATTAACAGGGAATTATTGACAAACTTTTAAGCAAGGGGTTAATTATGGAAAATAAAGATGATGAAACTGAGGTTCATCACCGGCACGGCTGATGCAGAAGATGACGATCCACCTGTTCTTTTATTTTCCCCGTTCTGGATAGCATTAGAACAAACAATAGTATCAATTTCTGACTCTACAGACATAGACAGGACATTACATTCTACCTGCTCCTTCTTCTTAAAGTTATTGGGGTTGGCATCGACCTGAGTTGGGATAGTGGTTTTAGTGGTGGTCAGGTCGTCGAGCCTCTTGGTCATATCTGCTAGCCCTTTGACAAGTTGGGCCAAGCAATCCATGGTCGGGTTCACAAGAGTTACCTCAATGGATTCAGCGTACAGACCACGCTGCTGTTGCATGCGTGGGTGCTGAGGTTGTTGGTGGTGGTGCTGGGGTGGTGCAGGAAGATGAAGCTGCTGATAAGAGGGAGGAGGATACTGTGGGTACTACTGAGGTGGAGCAGCCGCATACTGATGAAAAGGCTGTGGGTGGCGGTATTGCGGCTGTTGATATTGTTGATTCTGCCTCCATTGATTTGCATACAGGGGAGGCTGGTGATATTGTGGCGGCGGCGGTGAGGACTGCCCAAAACGACCACCCTGAGGTTGGTGGTATTGCCGGTTGGCTGGTAGCTGACCCTGAGGTTGTCCCATAGGACGGGTCGGCTGTGCTTCGTTGCTCCATACCCCATTGACTTCTTGAATCAGGGGTGGTGGTGGGAATACTGGATCAGATCCTTATACAAACTCTGGTTGGTACACAACCATCTGCTGTTGCGGCTGGCCCTAGTCGGGCGCCTGCACGTAGTACACGTGCTGGACTGCCGGTGGCTGCTGGCTCGGCTGAGGCTGATGTAGCGGTGGTTGCTCGTCCTTCCTCTCGGCTGGAGCTTCTGATGGTATTGCCGACTGAACAGAGTTGATGGTGCCCATCAACAGTTCTAGCTGCTTGGTGATCTGATCGACCTTGTCAAGATTTTGGGTCATCTTTTCGATCACGGTAAGTTTTTCAAGGTCCTGTGATCGTTTCTCAATGATATCAACCTTCGAGAGATGGCCTCTGATAATACTGAGGTTGGAGCTCTCATCTCTCTCCGCCTCGCGGGATGCTGCCATGTGTACTTGTTTCTGGAGGATCTGGGGCTGCTTCTGGTATGCCTTTGATGAAGAGAGAGCGGCCTCTCCTTCAGCAATTTCTTCGAATATCTGCCAGACCACATCTTCATCCCTGTTGAAGTGCGAACCCCCACATGTTACGTCAACAAGCCTTTGGCTCTCGATGTTCATGCCCCCAAAGAAGTGTTGGACCAAACTAGTCTTCGGGATCTCATGATGGGGGCATTTCTCCTGCAGATCGGTGAATCTCTCCCATGCTTCATGTATGGACTCGTGGGCTCCTTGGGAGAAGTTGTTGATTCGGGCCCGCATCTGGTTGAGCCGGCCGAAAGGGTAAAACTTATGCAGGAAAGCTGACTTCAGTTCCTCCCAGGTCGTCACAACCATCCCTAGATGGTTGACCCAATAGAGGGCCTTGTCTTGTAAGCTGAAGGGGAATGCCTTCATTTTGACAATGTCCATAGGGACATTGGGGTAGTGAGTAGTGCAGCAGATGCGTGAGAACTGCTGCAGGTGGATGTACGGTTCTTCACTGGTGTTTCCATGGAAAGCTGGAAGAAGATCAAGGAACTGGGTTTCAGCTCAAAGTGAGCATGCACCGGTGGAATGAGGATCCACTCGGTCATCTGGATGTCTCCAGGATTATACGTCTCCTTCAGCGTAGGCTTGGGTCTCCCATTTTCTGGCTCTTCGTCATCAGGTGGACCACCACCTCCTTTTCTGCCTCCTCCTCCCTCGGATCTGTTCATCACGTCATTCAGCATATCATGAAAAGCAGTCTGTGCTAGGGCCTGCTCTGTCAGCTGCTGTTGGATTGTCTGGATAGATGCCAACAATTGTGCATTAACCTAATTCTGATCAGGCATCTGTCCTTCTGGTTGGGGTGGCTGCTGACCCTTGCCCTTTCCTTGAGGAGCCATGTCAGGGTCTGAGTCGGAAGAAATGAATTCCGGAGTAGAATCCATGGCTTGGTCTGTCATCTATCTGCAGGATGAGAGAATCCAAATCAGACCACGTATTGTTCAGCTGTCATGATGAAGCTGGAATTCAGGTCAACCCCAGCATGTTGCGAATGGAAAAAGATGTGGACTGTAATCAACGTCCATTCACAACGGCGAAAGTAGGTTCAAAAGTGATCCCGGCTTATTGGGTGGTCGCAAGAAAGGTAGAAGACGAGGAGTCTGGAGATCGATCCGCAAAGTCCGGATCGGATTCTCGGGAATCACCTCGAATTTATTGACGAAGTTGAGTCTATGCAATCGATGTGGGTGTCGGCGGGGTCCCGACGGAAACCATCCATGGATCAACTTCGCGAAGCAAAACGGAGGATTGGATATTAGAAGAAGGATATGATGGTCAACGAGGGATAAAAAGGAGTGCAAAACAGTAGAAAGGCTCGACTGAGCGGGGGGGTCAAAGGAGAATGACACAACAAAATTTGCGCAAAAAAGCGGGACTCGATCTTTGAACCTTAATCTAGATCCATACAAACGCAATACAAAATTGGGTTCACCAACTCACGCCATGTGAAGCCGTGAAGGTTCGGCTATTTATTATCTTTTCGGTTTTAGAGTTGTTCTTTCAGGCATATCTTTTAACAAGTCCTTAGCACACTAACCCTATAGGAGAGAGAGTACTGCCAGAAAAGAATCCTGTACTTGTCCTCCTCCTTTGTAACCTATAGTCTGTACTTTTTGAGGTCCTTGTAACCCTTCCTGGATCCCTACTCAGCCAAAAAAATAGAGATAGGAAGCCGATAGGTGAAACCAATACTTCCGTTCTCGCTCGCAACGGAATCACCCGTGAGCGTACAAGAACCTACTCGGATGCAAACCGATGAGACAGACACCCCCGTGAAGGCGTGGCTATGCTCAGTACTTCAGACCATGTCGGTATTCCACACAAGGCGGGAACACCATCGATGACAAGGCCCTACTCGGTCACGTACGATAGAAGCACCATTACTTCGGAAATCCAGGCGATACACAAGGCAGTTGCAGACTGGGTTTTTGGCTCTATTCCTTATGGGACGTGCCTCGCTCATGGGAGTAGGGTTTTGGTCCCCCTCCGAAGGTACCTGAAAACAATGAGGGCTTTATGAACACAGTACAATGATAGTCCATTACAGATTTTAATTAAGGTCAAAGTTTATTTAGCAGTCCCCTTGTTTTAGTTTTTTGGTTTTCACTTTTTTTGAGTCTGTTTTCACACCAGCGCCTAACGTTTTTGTAGATTTTCATTTAAGTCCTAGGTGCTCAAAATCAGAGGGAGATAGCGGAAAAGCCATGCAAGTTGGTTCTATGATGGAAATCTCACCATCGAACCTTAATGATGCATGCTGAGTTAGAGGACTTACAGTGCATCCCAGCTCTCTCCATGTGGTATGCAAAACAGAATTTTTAAACCTATCTACATGGCGGTATGCAAGCGACAAAATCGTTCTAAATATTAGCTGCTATTAGCGTGAAGAACCACAAGTCGGTCACCGATCTTCAATCCAGGAGTCTGGTCTAGGCTAACCCCTCCTCCTCTCGACACATCGAGTTCAGGAGCAGCACTTGGCTGGATGGGCTCGCAGCACGTAGGCTCGAAGATGATGAGGCGACTGTTTAGAGTTTGATCTAAGTCCAAATCGTACTATAGGTACATGCATGATATTAAGGTGTTTGGACCTAATCTACTTGATCAAGCAAGCCTAAGTCTAGGGGCTCCATGCACACAAAACAAAATAAAGAAAAGGCGAAAAACTCAAAACAGCGGGAAATAAAGAAAATAAAGTGGGAAAAACAAGAAAAAGCCGCGACGAGGTCCCCGGGTGAACGAACACCCGGGCACTGAACCTCGTTGTGAAGAGTAGAGTCCGAGTTATATTACATGCCAAAAATTCTCTCTCACACAATAAATTACAAAATGATCCTAATTGCTTAAGGCCTAATTAATTCTCATCCCTTTGCATCCTTGGTGCTCTCTCTCCAGTTGGTCATGAAGTGAAGACCAACCTCCTCCAAACTCGGCTGCCTTGACTTCCTAAGAAATCATCCCCGCGTGGCGGGCCCTCGCAACAAGGTCAGAAAAAGATAGAATAAGTATAAGCCCAATCAATGAAATAAAGAGTCAAGTGATTAATCAAAATAAATCAAAGAATCATGTATGGTTGAACAATTGCAAATAAATAGCTACTCACAAAATGAACGATAAATAAATGAATTTTCATACAAGAATGACAAGGTGATAGGCTACGCTCATTGCTCCCCGGCAACGACGCCATCTGATAACTGAGAATTTTCAGAGGGTCCAGAAGTCTCACAAGGCGAGAGATCCAGTCGCTGAATTGACCACTCAAAAATCCTCGGTTGATCAGAGATTAACCCACATTATAGAATAAGTCCGTTAAGTCCCAAAACTGTGAATTAAAATTTATTAACTCTACCATAAATTGCATAGTGTATAAGCATGTAGAGGTCGAACCACAGAGAGCAAAAAAAATAGTAGCTTACATGCATCTATGTACATTCCAGTCACCCTTAATTGAATCCTCTTTTGTGGGTTTTTAATAAATTTTTTTCTCTTTTTTTAATTTATAAATATATTTTTTTATGATTTTTAAATATGCATATTTTTTTGCTTTTCTTTTTATATTACTTTTTTTAATTATATAATATAGATATATATATATAAAGATATATATAAATATATAAGAGAAGAGAGAGGGATATAATATATATAAACATACATATAAAAATACTCACAACACATTATATATATATTATATTTTTTTAATTGTGATTTTTAAACTTCTTTTTATTTTTCTGGGATTTTTCTAATTTTTATGTGTTTTTATTTCCAAAAAAATGTCCCTAATATGGGACTAATTAAATAGGCTGAACATAATTTGGGTTCTAAAAATATAAAATAAACCTCAAAATTACCTAAATTAATTTTAATACATAAATAATAATATATAAATAATTCTAGAGTAGGAAAACATATTTTTGGACTTTTTTTACATTTTTATATTTTTTGTTTAATTTTGGAGTTTTCTAATTTTCATATTTTTCTTTTTCTTATTTTTTAGGGGTTTTCAATTCCTGGACTCAATATATATACAAGTACACCATATATATTTTTTTGTAATTTTTCAAAAACATTTTATATTTTTTTGTATTTTATAATTTAAACAGTGCAAAAAGGCTCCTTTTTCATTTTTAATAAATGGATAAAATGCTCAAAAATGCCAAACAAAAATACAGCGTGCATCTATAAAGTACGAAGCATTTATCTTATATTTTGTGAATTTTTAGGGGCAAGCTAGGCATTTTTAATAAATACATGAAGCAAGTAAAAATAAAACAGCCTGGCAGGGCATATTTGTAATTAAAATAAAAGACAGGGGCCACAGTGTAAATACACCAACTGAAATAAACATTTATTTAATTTTTACGAACTAGTTTACAATTACAAAAACCGCCAGGGCCTAGTTGCAAATTTTACGCGCCTCACGTGGGACTGCACGTGAGGCTGGGAGGGACCAAAATGTAATTCCAAAAAGTTCAGGGGTTCCTATGCAAAAATCCCATTTATTTTACAATGCTACATTTAATTTACAAGATTAAATATTAAATACAAAAAAGGTGAGGGGGCTCAAGTGTAATTTACCCCTACAGACGCACTGATGGACGACGATCCGCGCGCCACTTATCTACGTGGAGGGCTCTGGAAGCCCGATACCGCTTCGCCGATCGATGTTCTGGATCACATCTGGGGTTCGATCGAGCAGCTGAAGCGTGCTCTGAAAGGGCGGCCAAGATCAGATCTGGGACCGCCTCCTCCATCCAACGGTCACTGCTGCTCACGAAGAACAGGGAGGAACAGTTGGCCTCCCTGGCTTCGATCGTCGATTCCTCCTCCTCCAGACGCTCTTTGGTGATGGCGATGGGCTCTACACATCCGGCGAAGTGCTCCGCAGCTTCCGAGGTACTCCAGAAGGTCCAGGACCCCTAATTTGGTCCAGCAAGCTCAAGGTAGCAAGGGGGGTCCTAGAGCCTCGCAGGCGATCAAGTTGAGTCCCAAGGGCTCCATTCAGCTCCTGACCTGCACCAAAAGAATGGGGGGCTCAAGGGGGTCTCCCTCGACCAGGGGTTACATCTTCAGAGGTAGGGAATGAAGGGGGTTGGTAAGGTCCAGTGAAGTGAAGGACTTGGACCTCGATTCGCAGAGCCAGTGGGGCTCTGGTTGATCTGATGCGTCCGGGAGATGGAGAACGCATAGTGGAACGAAGTGGGGATGAAATAAGGGTCGGATTATGCGTAGATCAGGTTAGAGAGGTTCGCTGGAGCTGAACTCCGGCGAACTTCGATCTGGCCTTAATCGAGCAAATACGGTTCTAATGACTAAACTAACTATTGGATTACATCCTACAAACGAAAACTAAGCAATAAAACTAGGTTAAGCAGCTCTTATACCTGGTGGTCGACCAGGGAGCAGGACCTCCGGCGAGCGGCGGCCGTGGGTGCTTCCCTCGACTCCTCCGACCAGCTGAAGCTTCCAGGAGTACCCCCTGTCACGAGGATTCTCTAGAGACTGGAAACGAGGGTGGAAGACGACCAAAGGGAGACCAAAATGGAGAAGGAGATCAAGGGATTTATTTATAGACATGGCGACGCACCCTTATTGACCGGGGTGCCACAAAAAATCGATTGGTCAGATGATGGATCTTAGATGTTGGCGTTAAGAATGGAGCATCGACCGAGCTTTTTCATGAAGGAATCTACGCTTGGAAGTCAAAGGATTAGAAGGGGAAAGTCGAAGAAGACGGACCGAAACGACGTCTGACACTAGGCGGCTGGGGGTAGAGGAGTTGACCGGGCAGTCAACGAAACCTGATTGGTCCACATGAACATTATTTTGACTGATTATTTAAACATAATAAATGACTTTATTTTTTTTACTTATAAAATAAAAAAATGTTTATTAAATAATGTAGTATTTATTTACGATTTTTATTTATTTTTCTGATGTATTTTATTATGAATTTATTTTAATGATGTATTTATAAGTGTATTTACATGTATTTTGTATAATTTATTTTTATTTTATATATTTTATTTTATTATTTTATTTTCTTATTTTATAATTTTATAACTTATTTTTGTGATTCTAAATATATTTTTATTTGATTTTTATGAGTTTATTTGCATATTTAAATAAATAGGTATATATAATATGTAGGTATACTTATGGGTATTTTACCTGTATTTTATATACATTTTATTTATTTAATGAATTTTAATGGGTTTTATTTTGGATTTTCATTTTTAATATAATATAGATAATATTTACAATTTAATAAAAACATAATGAATAAACTAGTTAAAGAATGTATTTCCCTTTTATTTATATACAAGGTATCATAGGTATTTTTGTCTATGTGATTCATAGACTTATTTTATTCTACAAGTTCTTTTTGGTTTTATTCTAATTCTAATAAGTACATGTATTATGTATATTATTTACAAAATTCTAAAAATATAAATTTACAGAAATAATTAATAATGAATATAATGAATATTTTAATCGGGTAGATTGTGCAATGAAGGCCAAAAACCTAACTTTCACAGATGGACTCCAAAAATTATGGAACCAATTTTATTAAATAGCTCTTGAAAAGTTATATACAATTAAAGTTTGATGGATTTTGAGTTTTTATTTGCAAGATATGGGTCTGTGAAGTTGAGATTCTGGCTTTTTATTATGTGTAGAAAATGTACACTGTATATCATCTTTGTATAAAATCAATTTTGTATTTTTATTCACATTATTATCTACAACTTTCATGTACAAAATATTTTTATTTGATGAATAAATAATTAAATACAAAATAGGTGTCAAAAATGCATGAATGGATAAATAAATGAGGAATTTATTGTATTATTGGCCCCTACCTCCCCCTACTTTATTCCTTGGCGACCAACTCCATTCTGGACTTGGTCTCGGGGTTCGGGTCATAAAATATTTGCAATATTTTATTCCTTTTTCTTCTCTTCTCTTTATTCTATGATTTTGGATTTAAAAACCTTATTTTATGTACAATAAATACAATAAATAATAGATGCTATTATGAACAAATTGATGCTATTTACATGCATTTGCTGGGGTTTTTAAGGCCAAAATGATAGAATAAAGGTGATGAAATGGGGATTCATCACCGATGAATCTCAATTTCATCACCTTTATTCTTTCATTTGGTCTTACATCCCTAGCTATATGTATGCATATATCATTAATTTGTCTAAATAAATTATCTATAAATAGTACAAAATAATGTATAAAATATTGTATATTTAATATATTTAATTCTAAAATAAATGAATAAAGGAAGAAAATAAAAAGAAATTAGATACCAAATGTATTGGATGACTCTAGACCCCGAGACCCTATCATCATGATGACTTGGTCCACAAGGAATAAAGTAAGGGGAGATAAGGCAGATGAAATGTACATAAAAATACACAAAACCCTAATTTTAATTCATCAATAATTGATTTGACACCTATTTTATTTTATTTTATTTTATTATTTTTACGTCTCAAATAATAAAACCCACAACATGAATATTGTAGATAAAAGTACAAAGAAAAATACAAAATTGATTTCAAATAAAAATAATGCACAGTATGCCCGGGACACCAAAATAAAAGGTCAAAATAAAAACTTTGCAGACCTGCATCTTCTTTATACTATATCAAAATTGGACAAACTCACACTTTAATGGTATATAAAACTAAATAACCTATTTAATGAAGGTAATTTCATTCAATTTGGAGTTAAGATGCAAAAAAATGGGTTTTAGGCCCCTATTGTGCAATTTAATTGTATATTTTATTCAATATATTTTTTCTTTATATTTTTCGAATTCTTTTATTTTTATAAATTTGTATATATTATTTAAAACACATTTACATGATTACAATAAAATAAAACCATTGAAATAAAATCAAATAAAATAAATCACTTTAATACATAAATGAAGTATACCTATACATACATATAATATGTAAGTACATAATTAATTAAGTTCACAAAAAAATCAGAAAAAATGCACTAAAAATGGCTAAATGTATATTAACTAAAATAAAAATATATAAAATACATGTATATAATAATAAAATATACAATACAAAATATAAATATAAATGTCAAAACACGTGTAGTTTTACCTATATTTTACATGTAAATATTAACTTGTAACAAAAAGCCTCAAATAAATAAACAAATATAGTAATAAAAAACTATAGAAAATTACAAATATTTTTCATGTTTTCAATAAAAATTAATAAATAATTTGTTATTTTTACTGAATTAATAAATCATTTTCTATCTTAGAATTTTCTGGTTGGTCCACGTGGACCAACCAGAATTCTTCCTCTGTTGACCTCGATCAACTAACCCCTCCGCCTCCTCTAACTCATCTGACACCTCGAGTCCGTCACTTCTCGTAATTTTCCTAGGTAATCTAATGATTGAATCGCCTCACGCCTTGAACATCTTCTGAGCTTCTGTCTCCCATGATTCTCACCAGATCTTCAGGAACGCGTGATCTCCCTCGAACCGAGATCCGCCTCGCAACCAACCTCCTCATCTAGCCTTTAAATAAACCTCCTCTGCTTTGCCCCTAATTTGATCCCTCTACGGACGACCTTAGCCCCTCGGATCCATTTCACCCTCTTCCACTTGGTGACAACATCATATTAGGCGGATTTACGACGAGGATGGTCGTTTATGGTGGTGATCCACCCTTCGCCGGAGGAGCTCTCCGGTAGGTTATGTTTCTTTGGTCCCTGGACCAAATCGGGGCATTTCTTCTGCTTATCTAGGTAATAGCTTAGTAATAGTTTAAATTCCTTCCTTTAATTTCGGGTTTATTTACATTATTAGGATCAATTTAAAAAAGCACCAAATCACCATGACTCGCTTGTTCTCACGCTTCGATTTCCACGACATTCGAATCCCCTTCGTGTTCTCCATCAATCCCACCATCTTTACACCCATGATTCGTCGTAGATCAAGGAGTCAAGGTTCCTCCGCCGCCCCTCGTCGGAACCTCCACTCCTTTCCACCCCGTCAACGCTAGCAGCTTCACCCTGTGGCCAAGGAAATCATCCTCGAGTCAGCCAACCTTTTGGTGCAGGTTACATAACTTGAAGTCCCATATGGAGGTGAGGTAGGCACCTGGAGCACCCCCAGGTCATCTGAAGCCACCGGAGTTCCCAGAGCTGCATCGAGACTGCTTGTGCCCACCTGTACATAAGGAAGGACCTCATGGACCATTTATACCCACCAGAGTGCAGAGAGGATGCCATAAGACAAAGAACTTCCTGATCGAAGCTAGCCCTCGTTGGAGTTCTTGGTGTTCTTCCAAGGGCTTCGCCAACTGTTGGATCTCATCCGAAGCCCAAACCTAATCGCAACCATGTGTTTGAAGCAAATCATTACATCACCAGAACCGACAAATCCTCCATGTGAAGAGCTGACAATGACCATATTAAAGCGACTTAAGTGGGTAAATTGCACATACCCCCCTCCACACATTTTGTGTTTTGTAAAAGGTCTTGTAAATATTTATTTAAGTTCAAATTTTGTAGACAAATTGTATGTAACCCTCTGTGACTATTTAATATTGCACTTTAGTCTAGTATCATGTCACCTCACATGGGCCCCCACGTGAGTGGACATTTTCGTGCCCGTACCCCTCTGATTTTATGTAATTGTTAATTAATATATGTAAAGCAAGTTTCAGTACAAAAACATTGGGTATTTTGCATATTTCTACTTGCATTTATTTTTAACTGCAAATATGCCCCTACCAGTTCGATGAAAATTTATTTTTTTCATTTCTATTTTATAAAAATATCTCATGTGCTCCATGAAATTTGTAAAAATAGGTGAAAATGTCTGATGTCATGCTTGTTTACGCCATATATTCCATTTAGCATTTTGTACATGTTTTTTATTTATTCAAAATAAAAAACATCTATCTTATTCCCTATTTGACTTGAAAAATACCAAAAAATATAAAACCTATTCTAGAAATTCCAAAAAAATCACCTATTGTTTATTATCCTATTTTATTACTCTAGACTAAAATCACAAAAAATATCAAAAGAAACTCTAAAATTAGCCAACCTTTCTAACCTTAAAAATTATAAAATATTTTCTAAAAAATTGAAAAATATTTTTCTAGCCTATGCTTTTATTTACACATATTACTATGTATTAAAATTGATTTTGAGAAATTTTGAACCAATTTGATTATTTAATTCTCAAATCAATTCAGCTTAATTAAAAAGTTCCTATTTTAGATTGTTTTCGATTTTAGAAAATACAAAAAATAATAAAATCCCCAAAAATTTACAAAAATAGAGAAACATTTGAAAAACATAAAAATATTTTATTTCGTGATTTTTGATTATATTTACCTACAAGTATAGTTATAATAACATATATAGCTTATATATATCTATATATTATTATATATAGTCTATATTATTATTAATTGTTATAAGGACCATATAAATATTTTAAATCCTTTGAAAAGTAAAAAGGATGGTTTTTGCTAATACTATCTGATTTTTATACATTTATTACATATTATATATACATAGCCCTTATAGTATACATATTACATTATATCATATATATACATATTTATATATATTTATCTTAATTAAAAAAGAAAAGGAAAATAAAAATGAAAGAACTAAAAGAATTAATTAAAACCCACAAAAACATCGAGTACATAGTGTGCATACTTATACACACATACACACTCATTTTATTTATCTATAAATAATATACCTGCTACGTCCCATGTTACCCGTGTTCGACACCATACCACACTTGTCCACTACATATTTTATTGTAGGGTTATGGTAATTTTGATCTCCAGTTGTCTTCATTGCTTGATTATTTCTTTGGGTTGATTGTTGTTTTGATTCATTGAGCTTTGCGTCGGTCACCTCATCGATTGTGGTCCCACCTTGTGTGGACCACACGACCGCTCTGCTTATCTCATTTGGGTTAAACATATACCTATATATTTTAATATATTATATTTAAGTGTACTTTCATGAGTTTATTTTGTGTTTATATTTTTAATATGTTCTAAATAATACTGAAAGTTATTTAAAATTATAAGAAGAGTAGAAATATAAAGAATAAAATATATGAATAGATTATATAGATACACAGTTTAATGGTACCCCCCAAAAGCCAGCTTTTTTATCTTAAATCTATTAAAAACTACCTTTATTAGCTAGATAATTTATCATGGAACGCAATGGAAGTGAGTTAGTTAAGTTTGAGCTCGTATGGAGAATATATTGATATGCGAAGTTTGGTTTGCGAATTTTTCATCTGTATGTCCCGACTGCAATGTGCTATATTTCCATTGTTTATTATTTTTGTAATTTTCTATATACTTTTATGCACAATTTTCATGTTGAAAACCTTATTATTTGAGGTGTGTAAAATAGTGTGGAAATGACTATTTACATAGCATGAAATTAGGATTTTTATGTACAGTGTTTGATCCTTATCTCCCCTACTTTATTCCCGATCGTCTAAGTCAACATTGACTTGGTCTATGGGTTTAGGGTCATTCAGTATCTTTGATGCTTCATTTATTTTTCTTTTATTTTCTTTATTCTTTTATTTTAGATTTAAATACATGGATTTGTATAATAATTAGAGACTAACTATAGATTAATTATGAATTCTAATATGTACTAGTTAACTATATTTACATGTGTTTTGATAGGTATTTAAAGATAAAATTGAAGAATAAATGTATATGAATGGCTATCCATCATACCCTATACTTACCTTTTCTAGTCCCTAACAAACAATTACTAGAAGAATAAGTGATGCAAACAAAAATAAAGAAAAGGAAAATACAGACACCAGAATGATTGTGATTTTTAAACTTATCTTCACAAAAATGAAGTTTGGAGCTTGAGTAAGACCTTTGGATTGTTAATTTGTTTGGAATCTTATTGGGAATAAGACCTAAAACTTAACATCCTTTAAGTTCCACAATCCTCTGTTCAGGTTGCCTCAATAGCTAGGTCAGAATAAGTCGCTTCATCCCCATTTACCCATATATATATATGTGTGTGTGTGTGTGTGCGCGCGCACGCGCGCGCGCGTATCATATAGGCATATTAAGTTCAATGTACATTGATTGACTAATATTCTTGATATGATCGATTAATCGACTCTGATCGATCAACCTATTTGACTTAATCAACCATCACTGATTGATCAACCCACTTGATCTCATCAATTACCCTTGATCAACCAGTTGCCTTTTATGGTCTATCACAATTTGAATTCAACTTCCCTACGACTATATTATGACCAATTACATGAACGACCAGCTTGAGATGATCGATCACCTTTTTGTATGAGATCATATGTATCAAATCTTGATGATTTATTTCTGTATTTTTTATTGCTATATTTTTGAGAGGTCATCCCCCAACATATATATAAGACTATAGACCTAAAAGGATGTGATTACACCTCGTGCATCATGGAAGTGTGAGAGTCGAATTGTATCTGACAAAAAACACGACTTGCCATACAAGTCACACTAATAATAGAATTAAAAAAAAATGACGGACCACATGGCTTGTGTACATTTCCCAATCAGTTTCATCAAGATCACACAAGTATTAGGCTTACCTCTTGAAGCATGATTACGGTCTTTTAGTCTCTAAGAGAAGAGACCTACTGTCTCAAGTCCGATTCAACAGATACAACACTTGCGAGTGTGGGATTGAACCATGTGACTCCCGTAATTCACGAAGATGATTTGAGTCGTGAAGCTCCTGACTTCAAAATCCTTCTCCTTCTTCAAGAGTATGAGATGCCGAAGAACCAGAATTTCTATATGAGATCGATCAAATTGATTTGGCGGTATGACAACAGCGTGACGTTTGTTGTAGACTTCAAAATCCTAGACCATGGGAAATGCCATGGAGTTGATGGAGAGATAGGACGTGTGGTGTAGGGAGAGAGTTGTTGTTGCAACAAATGCATTTATATTATTAAAAAAGGTTTAGGTTGGCCTTTTTTATAATAGATTGGATGGTTAGGATGCACTCATATTGCATTCCTAATAAGAATCAATGGCTGAGATTAATTTATAATCATCAAGATTACATTTGTGCTCCATGCACAATCAGGATTAGGAGTTGATAAATCAAATCATACTCAACAATTAATTTCAAAATTACTTTCTCATGAATAAAGTGGAAAGGAGAGAGCCTCCTTCTATATATGTTTATAACGTCTGACATGGATTGGGAGAGAGACTTTCTCTCTCCAATCACCTTTAATGAAATCTTATTAAATTAAATCTTCATTTGTATAATTATTTTATCTACATATTATCACCAAATAATTTGCAAATTATTTGTGACGATTGCAAATTGATCATGATATTTATGAATCATATTCATCCATCCAAAACTAAATGTAAATTATATTTACATTTTATAGATTAATGTGAATCCAATTCACATTAATATTAAATATTATGAATCTTATTCACAATTAAATCTCACTGCAATAATACAGATTATATCCACGTTATTTTTAACTATTGTGGATAGTATTATCCACATCAATTTCACATATGATGATTAAATTTTGTTTACTTATCTAAGATGTATCTCTACACATATCTAAATAATGCAAATCACATCCACACTATTTATGATAATTAAATCCAATTTAATCAATACTATCTCTCTTTATTTTATAATGCTCAGATATTATCTAATGGAACCATTCTTGAACTCTTTCAAGGATAGTGTGCCATCTCCTTGTATAATTGGAGATAAGAATAGGGAGACTATATAAGCCATATATAGTGACTTGGATAGCGAGATTTAATCTCATATCCAGACTTAGAAGACCTCTCAGAGACGTCTCACCATATCAAACAATATATCCAATATTCTCATTGCATCTGAATCCTAATTAGGTTAATATCCAACAATGGATTATGATTGGACAACTACTATACTGAGTGAAGTCAGTAAAATTCAAACATGTTTCATCACTCTCTCGGAGTGGAAGCGTCATGGTATACAACTGATTAAGATCACATCACTCTCGAGTATTCCCAATTCCCATACATCCTGCATACGGAAAAACAATGATTAAACTTGAAGCTTTGATCGCATTTTAGTCTGTTTTCTTCATAATTTTGTCGATGAGTTTCTTAATCGATCACTCAGAATGAGTGTCAATCATATTATTTCCAAAATCATATCCATACATTCAAATCTTGTCTTGTTTCCAAAATAAGATGACCAATATTAGATTTCGATTTATCCCAATATCTCATAAACGAGCTCGTGCCTTCCAATTCAGTAGTGAACATGTATGTTCCCTTTTGAGAGATCGTATTACTCATACGCCGCTATATGCACACTAGCTCGTTGGTATACATATCTCGATTAGGGCATGAACCTAATGACTTATCTAATGTACATACTTAGACATATACTAACACATCTGTCTCCGGTCAGAGAACACATACCTGTATTGTGACAACTTACGATATATGGCTTGGCTATCTCAATCTTGCTAAGTCAACTCATTGACTTAACTCTTACAACACTTCTGAACCTCTATTCCCATGTAGTGGACCTGCATCAACGTGTTGGTCGGATGCCATCCTCTGGAGTAAGGATCCCCATCTCCTTCTCATGCTGGAAATCCCTTCTTGATAATCACTTGACTGTGTAGTTGAGTCATAATCTATCTCTTTAGATATTTAACCTCGAACCAGCCTCTACAATCCAACCTTTAGATCAACAACTGTATGATATCAATATGGCCATGGTACATAACCCTAATTTTACTAAGGGGCCCTATGCAAATTAGTTATTCTTCATTTCGGATTAAGGAACGATCTGCAATAACTTTTATTGCATAATGGCTCGTCGTGTGCTTACATGTCTAACAAGATCCATTGTTGATAATACACATTCAAAGGCAAAGCCTCTCTCTCCCTTTCTCAAAGCTCAATTTGAGGCCATCTGTCTCGCTTTTTACTTCAAGATCACATCTTGAGAGCCACTCGTCTATACGTTTGATTTGCAATTCAATTATTTATTACAATCTGTATTTTCTTAGCCTCGTTATTCGTATTGCATATTTATATCTGAGGCTTTATAGATTGTTGCATTCTTTACATTACTGTTGTACTGTAACACTTGGTGTCTGATCCAAGGTGTAGAAAGATTTTGGTGTTTGATCTAAGTTATAAGAAAGACTTTGGTGTATGATCCAAAGCACCTTTAATGGTCGAGTTATCCATGGGAAATAGTTCAAGATAGTGGAATAGTTGATTGACTCAGTCAAACGGAAATCCACTTGGGTATGGTTTTAGTAAGTGGGGTTTACAAGTTAAAATACTTGTCTTTTGTGGTTGTTCTTATTACGTGGATTGGTTGCTGATATTTGACATGACTAACGTTCCTTGCATTGATATCACTATTCACCTTCACACTTTACTAGCATAGATCTTGGTTGTTCACATGATGCTAATATAATTTTCTAGAAATTTTGCTCCTATAGATAATGTTAGTGGGAGTTGAACCCCTTTTAAATATCAAGAATAATGTTTATTAACACATCTAATCAATGAGATTCAAAAATATTACTCTAATACCATTTCAATAAATTATAAACAAACACTCAAGCAAACAGCCTACAAAGCAAATAAGAAAAAAGGCATTTTTTTCAACGATTACCGATCAATCGATTTCCACCCTCATTCCAAACTAACCTGATTTTAAGGCAGCACTTCAGTAGGCATATGCAAAGTAAATACAAAAGGCAAAAGAAAAGAAAAGTGGGGAGAGAGCCCCGAAACCCAAACAAGAAAAAGAAGCGAAGAAGAAGAAGAAGATCCCACCTCCCACCTCCAAATTTCCCCACTCCCATATCAATCTCCCAAATCCCCCGCGCTCCAAATTCCATGCAAGCCGTCCCGCGATGATCGTCCGGACATACTCCCGCCGCTCTCGGACCCTATCCGACTCCCCCTCCTCCTCTGTCGACCATGACTCCCCCTCCGCGGACCCCCTTCTCTCCGACGACCCCTACGGCCTCGACGAGCTCATCCTCCGCTCCTCGTCGCAGGAGGACGAGACGAGGAGACCTTGGACGAGGAGGGAGGATGTCGGGGACTGCGACATCGCGGTGGCGACGACAGCGACTCTCATGGAAGCGCAGGAGTGCGGGGAGATGATGGAGCACATGGACGAGGTGAATTTCGCACTGGACGGGCTCCGCCGTGGGCAGGCGGTGCGGGTCCGGCGGGCGAGCTTGCTCTCGCTGCTCACGGTCTGTGCTGGCGCTCACCAACGGAGGCTGCTCAGGGCTCAGGGGTGAGACCGGACTTCTTTCTTCCTTTTTCGGTGTAATTCTGAGCGATCCTTACAAAATCTGAAAGTGGGTCCTGTGAAAGGAGCGACCTTTATGGGGTATGAAGAAGCCTTCCTTGCTGGGCTGGTGAAACGACGAATTAAGTCAAAAAATCAAGATCAAAATAGTCTTTTATTGTGCTAAAAGAGGTTGACCATATGGATTCTTTTTTATCTTAGCCTGGGATAGATAGCCGAGCTCAGATGCAGGGATTTTGAAAGATTCTTGACCATTAGTGTATGTTGGACGATGTAAAAATCCAACAAGAGATTTGTTGACCATTAGTGTATGTGGTCAGTTCAAGATTCTGTTGCTTTGTTTAAGGAAGTGAAAGGTGGGTCATGTGAAAGGAGCAGCCTTTGTGGAGTATGATGAGCCTTTCCTTATTAGGTGGATAAACTGGTGCATCTTATAAAAAGCACCAAGACCTAAGTAATTAACAATACCAAGGCCAAAGTAAAGCCTTTCTCGCACCCAGTGAAGTCACCTACATGGATCCTTGAAAATAATTTGTGATAGCATTAGCATTTGAGAGGGTAATCAAGTCTTTTTTTTAGGGAAAGATGGGTGGACACTGAAATAGGTCCATGACAATCAAGTCTTACAAAGTTTTCCTCTGTGAGTGCGTAATGGACAAAACAAACCTATCCTCCAGACCTGTTCTGTCTGCATGCAATGTTAAATCCAAAGAAGCAAGTGGTCTATAAAAGATGCATGCCAGCAACATCGACGATCTTGAAGCTAAGCAAAACATTCGGTCGCTAGATAAGTCCAACAGTGATTTCTTGAACACCTGGATGTGTAGTTAATTCAAGGTTCCATTGCTTTGTTTGAAGAGGTCGGTATTGCCTATTGGTATACCTTTATAGGAAGCAATCTCTGTGACATCCTATCTTTTGTAGAAATAAATAGTTAATACGATGAATTGAAGATATAGAAAATCTTAACAGCTAAAGTGATCTTTAGAGAAGTACAAAATATGATCCCTTGATTAGTAACCTTGCAAGAGCAAATGTGGAACTAGAAAAGCATGCCAAATAAGAAGCCTCTGTGGATGCAGATTTTCAAAAGAATAAGAACTGACCGAAAGATCCTTGGTTCCTCTCCATCCAAAATTTTCCTTTCATGTCAGCTTCTCTTCCTTGGAGACAACTGACCAAAAGATTGCGCATTATATTATCTTCCTGTCTCCTATTATACAATAATGCAAACTTCAATATTGACCTGGGAGTATGTTAGTTTAGTTATCTGCATTTTTAATTATTTCTTTTTAAGATATAGCTGTGGATAATGTCAATATTAGAAGGCTGTAAGCAGTCTTCTACTACTTACTATATTCTAATATACTTGTTTCTTTCATAGCTTTAATATTCTTACCACTGCTAGCATTTGTTCAGGACAATGAAGAAAATCATAGATGCTATACTGGGTCTGAACTTTGATGATCCTCCGAGCACTGTTGCTTCTGCAGCTCTTTTCTATGTCTTAGCCAGTGATGTAAGTTTGTTAAATTTCAGCAATTATATACGCTTCCTAAAACAGATATTTGAATTTAATCTGAATGCAAACCATAAAATCATCTATTTCTCTCTGTTTCTACTGTTTAAAAAACAACCTATGTTGTTTGAAACAAAAAAATACATCTTGTGATTACTCATCACCCATCTATATAGTGCCAAGAAGAACAATTTTAGCTGATATAATGTAGAGACTGGAACACTCTACAGCTATCAAGATATGACTTGAGAGGTACAATCATGCTTCATTTTCCCAAGTATCTCAGCTGTTCAATGATAAGCATGAGACACCAGTCTTCAAAACAGCATACATAGCTGCATGTCCATGTGTATGTATTCATAACAACAAAAACATATAAGAGTGCATAAATTAAGGATACTGCAGTGAACAATTTGGAAGTCATCTGGGTCTCCTTGTGTGTTTTTTAAAGATAAACCGGTAAAGAGAACTACTACCGGCTCAAAAGTACAAGGAGAGTTCTGACCGCCAATGTGCTCACGATGTTCTTTTTACAAGTGTCTCATTCACAAGCAGCTCCTTTATTAAGTGGGACAAGAAAACATAAAGAGCGAGCAAACAAGCTTATTATACACAATCAAAAGGGCTAATATGTCTAATGTTACAGATGTTGTGGTCAATGTGTTTGTAAATTATATGCGATTAGTGGAGCTTTCTGGGTGAGCACTGGTGCCCGCCCTTTCTTTTTTAAATGCAATATGACTGGTTAATAACATAATCTCAATCAAAGGCATGAATCAATAGGAATATGCACCTTCATAAAAATATCCCTAAAAAAGGAATTGAAATATGCAGCATCGGTTCTCTTAACACTGATTAAAAAAAACACTTCCTGTTTAACTCCATGTTGTCTTGTTGGTGTTGACACATGTTTCACCATTTCCTTCAGCTATTGGGGGATACCATAACGCAACCCATCACAAGCATGAATAGATGACTAATTTCGTATTCCCTATTTTGAAGTGATGCCCATCCCCGCCCACCTTCCTAATCCAATCTCTCATATGTAATGGCAGCAAGATCCTCTGCCAAATCCAAATCATGCTTTTAATAGAGGCAACAACCACTATATTTGGGGAACAATTAGCTTCGCACATTACCTCTTATGCTTAGTTTAAGTCCTTGGTAATTTTAAAAAAGTCATTGGGAATAAAAAGTTCGTCGTATACAGTGCATGACCAAGCATATTTGAACTTTTGAAAAAGTATATTCTATGCCATTAATTAATCCTCACATGTATACTCTATTGGTGAGACACATAGAAAGCATCATTCAAGCACATCTCACAAAATTGTGAAGGTTGTCGCCTAAGACTATTGGGCGATCAAGCCAGACAAGATCTTGTAGGATGATCTTGCACGTATCAAAGGAATGGTGGTTCAGTTATGCAAGGCTCTTGATCGCCTTACCCATTGCCTCTCAGCTCACTATTTATTGTCCTTATTGCATTTAAATTCTTTAAATTATGTATGCATTATAGATATAAGGGTTTTTACACCCATAACCCTGAGCAATTCCGCAATAACAATCATAACCATGTATAATCATGAATTACATGAGAAACCCCGAGTAATGCTTAACTTTTACATGGCATAACCCTGTGTTATGTTCCGTTTGGTATACCTGACGGTTTCCGTTAAAAAAGATAAATTTGCCCTTGATGTTGATTTTTATTTGCAAAACATGACATTATTCCCCTTTCCCCTCTCTCCCCTGACCGAGCACTACCTCCTCCTCCCCTACACGTCGAAGCCCCCCCTCGCCCCTCCGTCGACCACGACCACCTCTGCAGCCCCGCCCTTCCGCTCGAAGCTGCAGCCCCCCCACCCCAACCACCTCTGCAGGCCTCCGCCCCTTCCGCTCGAAGCCCCCCCAACCCCTTGCCACCCTCCTGCAAAGACCCCACTACCGAAAAAGCCCCCCCCGATCCCCTGCCCCTCGTCCTCTGCTCCTTCTGCTCGAAGACCCCGCTGCCGCCCTGCAAAGCCCCATTGGTCCTTCCCCTCCCGCGCCGAGCTTCCCCTTTCCCTCTCTCGAAGGCCGCCGAGCTCGAAGACCCCCCCCTTCCCAGCACCTGCACCCACGAGCACGCCCCCTACACCCACGAGCTCCACGAAGCCTCCCCCCAAACCGCCGATCCCCTGCCCCCCGTCCGCTCGAAGCGTGACCCCCCCCCCCCGCACGCCGCCTGCACCCACCAGCTCTGCGAAGTCCCCCCACCCCCCCACGTGCTGATCCTTGCTCGAAGCACCTCTCCTCGCCGAGCTCGGGTCGCTGCACCCCGCAGCATCCGCCAACTAGAATCCTGACTGCCACCTTCAAGCTTGTCATTTATTTTTTCCTTTCATTTTTTTTATTTTGGCTAATCCTAGCCGTTAGATCATATATTGGTTAGATCAACTCACTCATATAGTTGAGTTAACATATTAAACTAATGGAGGGTTATGAGTGTGAGGCGGAGTGAAAATCCGGGGTTTCTCATGTAATTCATGATTATGCAGGGTTATAATTGTTATTGCGGAATTACTCAGGGTTATGGGTGTAAAAATCCCTAAATATAACTTGTATATAAGATATAGCTAATATGATATTATAAATTATAATGTCATAATATATTCCTTAACTACTGTTTATATTATTGTTGATAGAGATACTTGTGAATATATTTTGTCTGAAAAGCTGAAGGGTGATAATCTAACATGGGATGCCATCTAGTAAATTTTATTAGAATCAAGGATCAGAACTACAACACCACTACAACATAAGAACTTGAAAAACCTGATTACATTTCCCAATCTAGCTTTATACAAACACTCACCTCGAATAGGGCCCTTGCCGACATAAGGACTTTGCATTCTGCTTATTCTAAATGGCCTACAAATCACCAAAAACTTGCTTCGATCCATACCCGGTTTTTAATTAACCCTTTCAGTTCTAAAGCTCTTTGAGAAGAATGAATCCGGTGCATCGATCTACCTTATCTCTGTCTTCTCCCGTATCGAAGGGGCAATAGAAAAAAAAGTAATGTGCGTCTTCGTCATATTTTTGAGCCAACATCTTTGTTGTTCATACCATAGATTAGGCATGAGGCATCACTTCCTAATCCCTACTTACGCCTAAGTACCATTGTAACCAACCTCTTTCGCCAGACCAAGCATGCTACCTCATCGCTAAAGATGCATTTGCTTTCAATATCAATGGACATGCCACATCAAATGCCTAGTTTGTCCCTGGTGCATGCTCTCTCAATGCCTCATATTGGCAAGTTATTGAGAAGTCCTCTCCAACCAATTATCTGTTATCCTAACCTTTGATACTATGCCCTAAAATAGAGCACTGAACGATGAGAACTCCATAAACCTTTTGTCCAGATATGGTGCCACGAATCATGGGGGTCATACCTCATAGGCTCATCCAGCGTCAATCCACCACCTGCCATCTATCCTTTGCCAAGGCTTATACAAGCTCAAAACCCTCTCTATCATCACCTCTCCTCTTGACCAATCATCCTATTAATATATGAATCCTCTGATAACTCAATTGTTTTTTGAGAAACAACAAAATTGTTGCATTAAATGTGGCACCATTCAGGCATTGTGCACATCAACCTCTTTAAGAGCACCGATGTTTTCCGCATTGTGAAATTTCTCCCCTCCCCATGCACAAGTTTGTGTTATGATAAGTGTTTAGGGAAAAGAATCGAATGCATTAATAAGAGGTCATAGGGTTCTCTTATATAGGAAAGGAACCTATTGGAAAAATTACAAGGCAAGGACAAAAGAAATAGAAAATAAGTAAAACAATAATAATGATAACAAATATCTCAACACTCTCCCTCAAGTTGGAGCGTAGATATTGATCGGACTCAGCTTGGAACAACATCTCTGATAAGGCCTTCTGGCTAGAGCCTTATTTAAGAACATCTTCTGTTTGGTCTCCAGAGCTGACATGCATAGTAGCGATAAGACCCTTCTGTATCATGTTACGAGTGTAGTGACAATCCACCTCTATGTGCTTCGTCCTCTCATGAAAGACTGGATTGCTGGCAATAAAAAGAGCAACCTGATTGTCACATTAGAGGTGCATGGGAAGAGGCACCTCTATTGTCAGGTCAGTAAGAACAGATCTGACCCACATCATTTTTGTGCTAGCCTGCGCCATGGCCCTGTATTCTGAGTCGACACTCGATCTGGCAACCACAGTCTGCTTCTTGCTCTTCCATGAAACCAGAGAATTTTCTATAAATACAACAAAGCCTGATGTAGACTTCCTATCCTTTGGACACCCAGCATAATCTGCATCTGCACATGCGGTAAGTGAAAGAGAGGTGCCTCTACTGAAAAGGAGTCCTGGACCAGGTGAAGTCTTCAGATATCTCAAAATCATATGGACTGCATCCATATGTGCCTGTCTGGGCTGCTCCATAAACTGATTCACTTTGCTCACGGTAAATGATACGTCAGGCCTGGTAATGGTCACATATAGTAGCTTGCCAACAAGTTTCCTGTACCTTCTCTTGTCGTCCTCCTCAGTGTCATCATCATAGAGCTTCATACCCGGGTCAATAGGAGTAGTGATAGGTCTGTAATCTGCCATGCCTGTCTCTGAAAGGTCTGTAACATACTTCCTCTGGGTCATGACAAGACCGCGCTGGTTCCTGGCAAACTCTAGTCCAAGGAAGTAACGTAAATGTCCAGGGTCCTTGGTCACAAACTGCTGACCTAGGAAGTCCTTGGCATCTTGAATGCCCTGCTCGTCATCTCCTATAACAATAATGTCATCAACATAAACAAGAATGACTGTAGTACCTCTCTGGGTCTTCTGTACGAACAAGGAGTGATCGGCAGTTGATCTCACAAACCCCTGCTGCTCTATCAAGTCCGAGAGCTTCTGGAACCATGCTCTTGGACTCTGCTTAAGGCCATAGATAGCCTTGTGTAGCCTGCAAACCTTCTGACACTCCCCCTCAGCAGCAAACTCAGGTGGCTACTGCATGTAGACCTCCTCATGTAGATCACCATAGAGAAAGACATTCTTCACATCAAGCTGATAAAGGGGCCAATCGCGTTTCACAGCAACAGAAAGTAGAATACGTAGAGTAGAATGTCTAGCAACCGGTGAGAAAGTATTCAATATAGTCCACCCCATATGTTTGGGTGAACCCTCGTGCCACAAGTCTCGCCTTATAGCGATCCACTCTGTCATCTGCACGGTGTTTCACAGTGAACACCCATTTGCATCCTACAACGGATGCGTCAACTGGAGCAGAAACAAGACTCCACGTACCACGTGACTGTAACGCGGCCATCTCTTCTTCCATAGCCAACCTCCACTGACTGTCCCGAAGAGCCTCCTGATATGTCTGTGGTATCTGCACGACTGATAGTGCCAAAGTAAACCTCCTGAAATCCTCTGACAATCTGTTCAAGGAAACCTGGGCTGCAAGAGGGTAAGTAGCACATGTACGCTTCTGCTTTCGCAGAGCGATTGGCACATCAAGATCATCTGCCAAGTCTGGAGCCTGTAAGTTTCCCTCTGGGGAGGACACCTGCTCATCCTGTCTAGAATCCTACTGCACAGACAACTCAATATTGCTATCAGTAAAAATAATATGCTCATTACATACCTGAGGCATGCTGGATGATGGGCAAGACCTGCAAGCAGGGGGAACTGAGCGAGACCTGTGAGTAAAAACAAGTGGCAAAAACTGAACCACAGGAGCATGTGGTAGTGGTGGAGGAGGAGGAGCATGAGTAGAGGGAGTTGAAGGACTGACAGTAGGAGGTGGAGGCATGTATATCTCATCGTCAGAGTCAAATGGAGCAAGTCTGTCACTTGTAGGAGAAAAATACATGACATAATCAAAGAAAGTAACGTCAACACTAACAAAGTATTTCCGCCTTAACGGATCAAAACAGCGACACCCCTTTTGGGTACGAGAGTAGCTGACAAACACACACTTGACAGATCTAGGAGAGAGCTTGTCACGACCTGGAGAGACATCATGAACAAAGGCAACAGATCCGAACACACGAGGTGTAAGAGAGAAAAGATCCTTCTCGGGAAACGCAATCGAGAAAGGAATCTTCTCTCCCAACACGGACGAGAGCATACGGTTCACCAAATAGCAAGCAGTAAGGACTGCATCTCCCCAGTAAGTGTGAGGAGCACGACTTTGTATCAACAAGGTTTTGATCACATCAAGTTAAGTGACGGTGTTTGCGCTCGACAACACCGTTCTCCTGTGAAGTATAATCACATGAGATCTGGTGAACAATGCCATGAAATCTGAGAAACTCAGAAAGCTGTAAGGTGCATAATTCCAAGGCATTATCAGAACGGAGATATTTGACATTAACAGGAAAAATATTATTTATCTCATTAATAAAATACTTGATCACAGATCCAGCCTCGAACTTATTCTTTAATAAAAAGATCCAAGAAAGTCTAGAAAAATCATCGACAACAACTAAATAAAAACGATGTTTTTGGTGATCAGGAACACGACTCGGACCCCAGATGTCTAAATGAAGGAGCTCAAATAACTGAGAACTACTCTGACTCTGACGGGATGGAAAGGAAGAACGATGATGCTTCCCAAGCTGGCATGCCTCACACTGAAAGGAGGATCTCGTAGAAATCTGAGGGAGAACATGACATAGCTTCTGCAGAGGAAGATGATCAAAATGAAGATGCCACAAATATGGAGAGATTGGTCCAGTATGTATAATAGAAACACTAGCATGAGGAGGTTGAACCAGTCTGTAGAGCCCCCGCTGCTCACGACCACATCCAATCACCCTGCCCGTGAGTATGTCCTGAAATACAAGAGATGAAGGGTCAAATATAGCACAACAATGCAGATTCTTAGTGATCTGACTAATAGAAAGTAAATTCATCTGAAAGGAAGGAGCATATAAAACATTCTGAAGGCGCAATGTCGGTGTCAAATGCACTTCCCCCTGTCTTGTAACGGGTAAGTGGTCGCCATTAGCAATGACATCCCATCTGCCAGGTGGTATAGTCCTGTAGGACCTCAGCTGCGCTCTGTCTCTACACATGTTGTGAGAAGCACCATAATCCATAATCCACACAGTCATGTTTGCATCAGTACTACCAGTAAAAGCATAGGCAATACCTGAGGAGCTCGAAGAGGCTCTGGCTGCTGCTGCAGTATCTGTAGTGGTGGTGTCAGCAATAACAGTCATGATCTCTCGAATACGAGAAACAATATCATCCAGGCGAGGATCAACCCAGGGAGCTGAAGTATCTGAAAACACAATCTGCTCTACTACTCGACCAGAAACATGATATCCATGCTTCTGATAACATGTATCCTCTACATGTCCAGACTTGCGACAATGGGTGCAAGGATGACGCTGGCAACCACCACCTCTACCTCGAGGTGTGCGTCCTCTGGACAGTATCGCCCCTCCTCGTCCATGAGAAGCGGCCATCGTTGAAGAAGGCAAGGAAGTGACTGTCGAAGGTATGATGATTCGGCTGAGACGGCTATAGGCCTCCTCTATGGGAGGTATTGTAGCTCCAGTAAAAAGCTGACTACGCGCAGCATCATACTCTGTATCCAGTCCAATCATGAAGACTCCAACCATCGCGGAGTTCCTATACGTCTTCTGCTGCTCAGTAGATGTCGTAATAGAGATGTACCTATGAGGCTTCTCAAACGTACCACGAAGCGAAGAGTAGTAAACATGCAGGGGGCGACCATTCTGCTTGGCATTGTAGATATCAAACTGTAGCTGAAGAATCTTGGCCTCATTCTTCGCTTGAGCATATGTTGATGCCGAAGTGCCCCGCATTGCCTTGGCGGTGGGTTGGGTCAGAATATCACAGGCTATTTCTGTTGTGAGAGTTCCACAAAGCCAAACACACGCATGTGCGTCATCTTGCTTCCAAGAAGCATTTGCCCCAGTCTTATTCATCGGCTCTGGATCTGTCAGGATGTGCTCCTTATTGTTGCACTGCATGAGGGTGAGAAACTGCATGGACCATAACTCATAGTTGGTCTCATCCATCTTAGCGATGGGAGCCAGGCCCTCGAAGGCTCCAGACGAGAAAATGTCGCCCTTGTTCTCTGACATGATGATAAGACGTCCAAAGAATGGAACTCAACTAGAGAGTAGATTGATATAAACGAGTCTACACGATCATACGGAGGATTGGTTGTACGTGTAGACTCATACAACCATCCTTACCAATCTTCGTTACTTGGTAGGGCCGGAAAACATGATTTATAGGTCTAAAATCACGTTTTCCGGTCAAAATTAGACCAGTTCAGACCTTAGAATGTCTTGCAGGGGTGCACGGAGGCACACGGGATGGTCGAGGACAACCTCGGAGATTAGGGTTGCGGTCTAGATGTGCCCGGCAACAGCCTAGATGCCACGGCTGCAGCCTGGAAGGCCTAGGAAGCGACCTGGGGTTGGGGCTGCAGCTTGGAAATGGCCAGGCAGCGGCCTATATGCCGCGGCTGCAGCTTGGAAAGACCCTAGACGGCGGCCTGGGGAGTCACCGAGGGAGAGGCGACGTCGGGGGGGGGGGCGTAAGCCGGGGGAAGGGGCGGCGGCGGCCTAGCGTGCGCGAGAAGATGGAGACGAGGCAGGGGGTAGGGTTAGGTTTAGGGTGGGATACGAGAACTCCGATATAGGACCGTCGCTCTGATATCATGTTCAGGGAAAAGAATCGAATGCATTAATGAGAGGCCATAGGGTTCTCTTATATAGGAGATGAGCCTAGTGGGAAAATTGCAAGGCAAGGACAAAAGAAATAGGAAGTAAGTAAAACAATAATAATGATAACAAATATCTCAACAATAAGGTTCCAGAGTCCTCCCATACAATTCCTCTCCCTCACCCATCACCTTTAGCATACATTTGACTGGCAAGGATGCATAAAAAGTCTCCAAGCTATTAATCCCCATTCTTCCTTCCCGTTTCATCCTACGCACCTCCTCCCACTTAGCCAGACAAGTGACCCATCCGCCCTCTTCCCTCCTTTTGAGAGGGAATTTCTGTAGACCCCGCCATTTCTCTCCACCTTCGCATGCATTTTGAAGATAACGATGTAGAAAAGAGACATCATCCTTCAAAAAAAGGAAAAAAGACAGTAGTCATCAACACGAGTTCAAGCAAGATTAGATGACTCCCCTTGATATCAATGTTGGCTTTCGGTCCCATAGCCTTCTTTCAACCTATCCCGTGCCTCAGTCCATCAACCTACTGGAATCACCCACCAATAATTGGCCAAGATATGTCGAAGGCAACTGGAATTGTTCAATATCAAGGACTCCTGCAAGCCCGTGCTTTGATACCATGTGGAGAAAGAATGAATAACTTGTCTTATTCAAAGAGCAGAGTTTCTTAGATGCCATGAAACGCTAAAGAGCCAAAAAAAAAGAGAAAAATATATTAAGGATCCCGAAGGGTTACATGACTCAATAAATACACAAAAAGAAGTAGCCTTGTAACAAAATAACTCTAACACATAATTTAATATGCTTACAAATTGATTCACAATTCAACAACTTGCTAGATGATGGTAGAGTTTTCAGCAAATCTGTACCCTAGAAAAGTCTTAGAATTTTGTCAATGAACGAGGATAAACTGTTCGGATTTGTTATAAATAGTCACGTTCTTTTCAACAAAAAAGGATTGCATATATAAATTATAATGTCCTATGGCCCTCCTATATTTCAAATCAAATAAAAATAGGATTTTTACATGTATACCCTTCTTAACTTTCCGAACACCCCTACTTGTTTTTGAAAAGTAAAAAGGTGAAGCCCCGAGTGGGGGCACTTGTTCCCTTCCTTATTTCGTAATTCTATGACAACCAACGATTTAAATATCGGTTTCGGATATCGTATCAACACCTTGTCTATCCGATATTTCGTCGAAATTTTGATGAAATTTCGATGACATTTCGCCCATATCGACCATCATTTGTGAAGAAATGACATGAAACTGCCCTCATATCGCCATTTCGCTCGAAATTTCGGTTCCTTGTCGAAATCGAAATTTCGTCGAAATTTCACGAAATCTGAAACCATGATGACAACTCTAAAATGATTTTTCGCAAAACAATCCTTAAACTATAAAATAATTCTCCCTTGTCCTTTTCTTCATCTTCTTCGTCCAAACATCTCCCCGATTATAGGCGACTTCACCTTCCTTGACATCTACGAGCTTCCTAATTGTGGGCCCCGTCGTCCATGCCATCATGTCCCTCACCTTCCTCTGCCTTGATTTGAACGACCTCTGCAGTCCTGCTCCCTGCTTCCTTGTGTCCCTTCCCAACCTTGACTACACAACCTCTCCTCCAACACCAACCAAAGAAAAACAAAACAAGCTTTCCTCCCTCGCAAAGTTTGATTTCCTCCCCCTCTACCGCAACCAGCTGCTCACTAGAAGCATCATTGACTCCTTTGGCCTAGAGGATGTATTTCTTCATCTCTCACAGCAACCTAACATGCTCTTTGTTCGGGTCCTTGGGTGTAGTAGACTTCACGGCATTGGATTTATCCGTGAACAAACCTTTTGGGGGATGCATCTTCTACTCATTGAACATGCCCTTCGATCATCAGATCAGCAGATTGAGGAACATGTTTGGTTACTATCTAAGTAAAAGGTGGAGTCCCTGCTGAGGTTGATATCGTTGGGCATCAACTGCAGCGTGATATACGGGAGCATCTCTCCAATAGATTGTGCAGATGGATCTGCGAGGTCTGAACGTGGTGTTTGACAGATTGTATGGGGAGATCCTTCCGGGAGGGGGGTTGGGGGGGGGGTTATAGATCAACTCGAGGATGTATTGTAAGGGAGCATCTTCATCTTCTAGATGCTTTCCACCTCACTGTGCATGTGCGCTCTTTATCGATTTTTGACATTTTTATATAGATAACATTCTTGTCCGTCTTATTCTAAAAGACAAACTATGCAGCTCCAATGCGATGAGCCCCCCACTCCGCCAACTGCCACATCACACAGAGAGAGAGACTGAGAGGGAGGGGAGGGAGAGAGAAGAAGATCAAGAAGACGCTGACAGAAATTTGATATAGTCTAAGGATTGTTTTGTAAGTTTCTTTTTCATTTCAGTTCTTTGACAGTTATCCCTAGTGATTTGACTTGTAGAAGTAAAAGGTAGGAGGACAAGCGTTAATAGCATTTTTGTAGGGGTTTCTGCGCAATTATGAAATAGGCAGGGTGCAAGTGTCATCAACAATGTTTGGAGATGCACATGTAAAAATCCCAATGAAAATTGTGGTCATGTATAATGCACTTTATTTCTGTCCTAAGTGTGTTTTTGGAGTTGTATTATGTCATATATGCGCAACGGAAAAAATACATAATTTTTGTTTTCCTTCGCATTATTGATACTGGAGGCAGGCATGAAGTAAATATGTAAAGCATCTTTCTTACCATTCTGATGTTACCTAAGTTTTGTTAATTTGTTATGGTTTATACTGGAGGCATGCAAGAAGTGAAATGTGTAGAAAATCTTTTTTTTACCATTTTGCTGTTACTTAAAGTTTTACTATGTTTGATGTTGTTGATGTCACACTGAAGGGAAATGGAATTAAATTAGGGTTCCCTGCTTCCCAAATTTCGCTTTCCAGGGCCAAGGTGATCTCTTGCTGGAATCACCTGATTGCGTTCAGTTCCTCATTAAGCTACTGAATCCACCGACAGCTGATGCAGTCAGGGACAAGGCTCCATCGGTGGGTTCTAGACTGATGCTTATACGCCCTCCGGAGATGAAGAATGGCATAAAGAAAATATTAGATTCTGGTTGTACTTCTATTATTTTAAAAGTTCAGGAGATTCTGTTACATTGCAAGGAGATAGAACCTCTTGAAGGCAATGAGGGAATTGAAAGGCCCGAGCTGACATCCAAATGGATAGGTTTATTGACAATGGAGAAGGCATGCTTATCTACTGTATCCTTTGAAGGTAGGCTCAAGTGTCCAATATTTTCAACACAGAAACAATAGTTATGAGATTTTGTTGATAGCAAACTTTTGTAAAATTGTGAGATAATTTGACACATTCATAATTAAATTACAAGTTTGTATAAGCTTCAAACTCACATTTCTTTTGGGCCTTAATTCTTTAATATCATCTTTCACAAAATGGATCCCTGAAATCAGTGCCTGAGCATGCCAGGATTCTTATAGAATATTCGGTTCTGTAATTCTGTTTTTAAACATGTGAGTATATAAAGTTTTTGGGTGTGTGTGCCTTATAGGCGGTCACACATTTTCCTTTTGAAAATCCAGTGCCCTTCATATGTTCATATCATAATCATTTTGATTTGAGGCTAGAACTAAATAGGAGAATCGGAGCAGGAAGCAATAGGCTTGGGGAGTGAGAGGATGGAGCGCTGGTGGCGAGTCAAGGGTGCGGCGGGCTCGTCGCGGTCGGAGGTGGATGGAGAGCATGCTGACTTCAAGGGGGTTGGTGCGAGGCCTTCTTCTTCTCGTGAGGGTGGCGAGGTACGAGGAGGAGGACCAGACGACAAGCTGACGTCTGGGGAGGGGGCTTGGGTGAAGGTCTCGCATGCAAAGCCCGGGAAGAGGTGCTTCCGCTGTGGTTCTCGTGGCCATCTTGCGTCTGCTTGCCGCCTGCCGCCTGCCGCCGCGGTGTTTTGCATGCGGCAAGGTGGGCCATCGCCGGTCGTCGTGCAGGGGTGGTGCTGTCCCCGTCGGTAACAACGACCGCTTAGGGTCGCGTGGAAGGGGTCTGCGTGGACGTTTTCGTGGCTCTGAGGGCATCAGGGACTCTCGTTCCTTTGCTCAGGTGGTAAGTGGCGGTGACGCGATGGCGAGTGGCCAGGAGGATCGTCTTGCACCAGTGGTGGGGGGCACCACTCCTTATTGTGGTGGTCCTGTGAGTGGGAGCAGATCGGGGGATGCTTCTTTCTCCTCGTTGGTTCTGCATGGGGAGGTACAACGGGGGGAGTGTCTGCATGGGGGGGTGCAGCGAGGGGAGGCGCAGAGAGGGGGGGGGGGTGCAGCGAGGGGAGGTACAGCGAGAGGAGGCGCAGCGAGGGGGGGTGCAGCGAGGGGAGGCGCAGCGAGGGGGGTGCAGCGAGGGGAGGCGCAGCGAGGGGAGGCGCAGCGAGGGGAGGCGCAGCGAGGGGAGGCGCAACGAGGGGAGGCGCAGCGAGGGGAGGCGCAGCGAGGGGAGCGTATGCACGGGTTGGTGGTTCAGGCGGGGAGGCACCGCGACGGTGCGGACCTTCTGATTGCGGTTGGCGTTTTGCAAAGGTCGGGCGGGGATTGGGCGGCGATCCGCGCCGCCACCATGGAGCTCTTGGGCCCTCAGTTCAGCGGGGACTTCATCATCTTGGACTCTAATAGATGCTGTGTTCGAGGCCTTTCTCCGGAGCACCGGGATTTCCTCTTCCAGTCGCATGTTGCCGCCGACGTGGTGTGGCAGCGGTTGAGGGTTGCGGACGGCGCGTTCTCTGAATCGGAGGTTTGTGTGGCGGAGGTGCGGGGAGTGCCATTCCTTTCCCGCACGGTGCCCGCAATTTCCAAGGTCGTGAGTGGTTGGGCGGAAGTGTTGGATGTTCTCGACGATGGTCTCGCACCGGGTGCGGATTGGACGCGTGCTCGTCTTCTCCTCAAGTGCTCTCGAGCGTTTCTTGCTACTGCTGTTGACAAGGTCATTTTCGAAAAGATGAAAATCGGCCGGTGGAGCTTCAAGCTGGAGTTCTCTATTATTTTGCTGGCAGCGGAGCCGGGAAGTTCACCGTCCTCTCCGAGGGACCGTGGTGGCGACTCGGAATTCGAACTTGGGGTCGACGCTTCAGCTTCTTTATGCCACGTGTCCAACTCTGGAGATGCTTCCGAAGAGTCGCCAGGAGGACGCTTCTTCTCTGGACCAGTTTTTCGACACTCTTGGGAGGCGTGCGCGGAATCTGAAAGGCGAGGTTTGGTGGCTATGGGCTCTCTCGAGGTCGATACGCATTCTTTCCATCCTTCTCCTTTGTCGGCTGACTCCTTGCAATTTATCTTCCCGAGGCACGTGACAAGGCTTCCTTTGCGCCCTGTACTCGGATCCTTACATTTCGGGTTGTGGCCTTTGGCGCGGGCTCCTCCTTACCCGATTGTATTGTCGGACCCTTTATCTTCGACATCCGAATATCAGCTTTCGGACCACGGTGCTCCGTTGCCTTTGCCTTCGAGGATTCGGCTGGAGGAAATTCACTCACCCGCTACGATGGCTCCGGTTCTCTCGCCCTCTTCCACGGGGACTCCATCGTATTTTTCTCCGCCTGATGTCGGAGGGACTCATCTGCTACGAGGTGCTGATGAAGGGACTCCATCGTCTTCTTCCCCTGGGACTCATCCGCTACGAGGTGCTGATGAGGGGACTGCGAGCGGTGCCCATGCTGACACTTCGGGGAGGGTTGACCCTACCCTGCCGGTGGGGAGCTTTTCCGCCTCCCGATTTGGAAAGAGCTACAGCAAGCGCTTTCATTCTCGCCTCGGAGACACAGTGGTTTCTTCTTGTCAGACGTTGCGCGAGGCGGTAGCGGAGGCGGCATGCCTCTCTCTAATTGGGGACGTTCACTTGGTGTTTAATGAAGATATTATCCTGGAACGTTAGGGGGCTCGGGGACCCTGACCGGAGGTGCGCTTTGGGGTTGCGTCTTTCCGAGTGGGAATGGGACATTGCTTTTATTCAAGAATCCAAACTATCGGGGATGGATGAAATTATGTGGAAGTCTTTCAGTGCTGGGCCTATGGATGTCTTTCGTTCAACGGATGCGGTTGGCGCGTCGGGCGGTATTATATTGGCCTGGCGCTCGGCGAGGTTCTCCTTCTCCTCTATGCGTGTTGGGAGACACTCTATGACTATGGTACTGTCTCGGATCGAGTCTAACACTTTTATGGCTATCACTTGTATCTACGCGCCTACTTGCCATGTGACCCGGCGGGAGCTTTGGGAAGATTTACGAGAGGAGGCCGCTGCGTTTACGGATATTCCGTGGTTGCTGGGGGGTGACTTTAACGTCACTCTCCTTTCTGATGATCGTCCAAGGGGGCGCGGGGGGCAACACCCGGGCTCCAGTGACTTTATGGACTTCATTCGGGATTTGGCGTTGGAGGGGCTGGTGCCCACTGACATTTCGTATACCTGGAGGAACAACGCTTCTAGATCGAGGCTTGATAGATTTCTGGCGAATAACAATTTGATGGAGGCTTTTCCTCTTTGCGCGGTGTCATCTCAACCGCGATCGTTCTCTGACCATAGTCCAATTATGTGGGATTCTGGTGAAGAGCTCCGTCCTCGGGGGCTTTTCCGATATGAAAGGTGCTGGCTCTTGGAGCCTAATTTTAAAGAAATGGTGAAGAATCACTGGGATCACACCACGTATGTGGGTTCCGCTGCTCGCCGATTCGACCACAAGCTTGCGTCCCTCAGGAGATTCCTGGCAACATTAAAAAAGGAGTCTAGGCTGGCCCGTGTTGCGGCAAGAATGGCGACGGATGATGTTATCATGCGGCTGGATCGGGTGGAGAACGATAGAGATTTGCTCTCGGACGAGGTGGTGGAGCGCGCTGTTGATGTTGATTTGGTCAGAGAGGAGGACAAGAAGAGGAGCATTGAATGGCGTCAGCGTTCGAGATTGCGATGACTTAAGGAAGGTGACGCGAATACGACGTTTTTTCACCGGGTGGCCAGTGGTAGAAGGCGGTTCAATTCTATTTAATCTCTCATGGTGAATGGCTCCTTGATTCATGGGGAGAAGGACTTGGGCGACGCTTTGGGGGAACACTTCAAGGTTGCTTTTGGGCGCCGCGCGCAGCGCTCGTGGCGATGGGCTGGCCGGGGGGCTCCCTCTCTCCTAGCGTCGGATGCGGAGGCCCTGATTCGGCCGTTCTCTTTGGCTGAGCTCAAGGAGGCTGTTTGGGACCTCAACGCGTACGCCTCCCCGGGACCTGATGGGTTCCCGGTGGCTTTCTACCGCGACTTCTGGGAGATGGTTGCTGATGACGTTCTAATGGTGGCCCGTGAATTCTGTGTTGGTAACCGTGGCTTTGACAAAATCAACAGGGCTCTTATTGTTCTGATTCCTAAATCCCACTCGGCCAATCGCATTGAGGACTATCGTCCAATCTCTATCTCCAATGGGATATACTTAATAATTGCTAAGGTTTTGGCCAAGAGGATGGCTCCCCTTCTCGATTCGTTGATTTCGCCTTCACAGGCTGCCTTCATTCGGGGGAGGCATATTACAGATTGCTTTGCGGTGGCTTCTGAGATGATCGAGGTTTGGAGGAAGACCTCTACGAATGGGATCCTTTGGAAGATCGACTTTGCTAAGGCTTATGACTGCCTTGATTGGCGCTTCCTGTGGTCGGTTCTGAGGCGGAGGGGATTTCCGGAGGCTTGGATCTCTTGGGTGCGGCGCTGTGTGTCCACGGTCTCCCTTTCCGTTCTTCTCAATGGTTGCCCGGTCGGGGGCCTCTTTCAGCCTAGGAGGGGGGTGCGTCAGGGCTGTCCTCTCGCTCCCCTCCTATTTGTGCTGGCAGTCGACGTCTTGCCTCGAATGATTGATGGTGTGGCGGCGGCTGGCCTTACCCGTGGTTGCTCTATTGGGGATTTTCATGTTCCTATTTTACAATTCGCGGACGACACCATTTGCTTTATCGAGGGTGGTCCTTCCGAGGTCTCCGGTATGGCTACTACCCTTCAACTTTTCAGCGAGATCTCGTGCCTAATGATTAATGGGACTAAGTCCAAGGTGGTTCCATTCGCTATGCCGCAGGCGGAGGTCTTGGAGTGCGACCGGTTGCTGGGCTCCTCCCCCGGTGGGCTTCCCCTAGATTACCTTGGCCTGCCTTTGGCTGTGGGCCGCGCTCGGATTCGCGATTGGAAGGTGGTGGTGGAAAAGATGGAGGCTCGTCTCACCGGCTGGCGTGCGGCTCTTTTGTCCAGGGGCGGGCGACTGGTGCTTCTCAAAGCCGTGTTATCCGCTATCCCAACTTACTTCTTATCGGTACGTGGTATGCCTAAGGGGACTCGGGTGCGTTTGGAGAAATGTATGCGGGGTTTCTTATGGGGAAGGAAGGGGGAGGGGAGAAGGGGGATGCACTTGGTGGGGTGGGGTGATGTTACGAGGCCCAAGCGGGAGGGGGGCTTGGGCGTGAGGCGGTTGGATGCGGTTAATGATGCCCTTCTGTTAAAATGGGCTGCTCGGGTTTGGAGTAATGACGATAACTTCATGCTGAATATCCTGAGGGAGACGTTGGGGGGGGGGAGATGATGACTGTTTCTCGGGGGAGCTCTTACGATCAAATTTCTACTTTTTGGCGTGGGGTCTTGACTGTTTTTAATCGTAACCGCTCCCTTTTCAAACCAGTGTTGGGCAAGGGGAACTCTTTTCGGTTTTGGACCGATGACTGGTCGGGTACGGGTGCTCTCAAGGACGTGTACCCTCGTTTGTATGCTTTGGTGGATGATAAAGAGGCTTCCGTGGCCTCTTGCTGGGATGAGGGCTGCTGGTGCCCTAGGTTTAGCGCCAATTTATCGGATCAGAGATTGGACGATTTCATCTCGTTGACAGCTACGCTTGCGGAAGTTATCAAGCCCACTGGCGGCCGCGACTATTGGGCTTGGAAGGATGGTTCCTTTTCTACTAGGAAGGCTTACTTTGCTCTTGTTCCTACCTCTGCGGGTGACGACGCTGTGCTTGTGCGGGATTGTAGATTCTTTTGGGGGCTCAAGCTACCTGAGCGCATTGGCATTTTCCTGTGGCTTCTTCGCAGAGGGAGACTCTTAACTCGCGATCGTTGTGCAACATTCTTTCCCAATGTTGGGCCCTATTGCGGGCTGTGTGACACGGAGCGGGAAACCATCGATCACCTGTTCTTCGCGTGTGGGCATGTTCGTGAACTTTGGGACGACCTTGGCTGGATCAATACAGTGAGCTTTGCTTCCTTTTGCGACAGCTTGGCGACTTCCAGGGGCAGGGCTAGGAGGGACTTGCTGGATCCGATTGCTCGATTATGGAGCATCTGGTTGGGGAGGAATGATGCCCTATTCAAGGGCCAGCGCTTCTACAGGGAAAATATTTCTATTCTGGCAACGCGTTTTGTGGAGGATTGGTCTTCAGGGTAGACCAGGTTTTGGTTCGTGCGGGGGGTAATCCATCTCGGCTGCCCCCTCGGGTTTTGTACCTGCTTTGACATTTTCTTCTTCTTTGTAATTACTCTTTACTTTTTCTTTTTATACATTGGGGTGAACACCATCGAGTGTATCCCCTTTTTTGAGCGTCAAAAAAAATCATTTTGATTTGACTCAACTGGTGCTGTGTTGTCTTCCACATTATTGAATTTGAGGAAGATGTTATTATCTTTTTTCCAGCTATACTTCTATTTCTTTGGTTCAGTTATATTTTTTGTCTGAAAATAACCACCCTTATTATACTTTCTGATGGATTGTCATTTCCACTCACAGATATATCTGGTTCAATGAAAAATGGCGGAGAAGATTTCAAGGAAAATTTAAGGGAGTTAGGAGGAATCGATGCTGTCGTCAATATTGCAGTCACTTGCTATTCCTATATGGAGGTTATTCTGCTACTTCATTTATAATAAGCGTGTTTGGGTGGAAGCGAGAAGTGATTACTGCAGTCTGCAGTTGCTTTGCTTTGTCTAATCTTTATAACTGAATCATGTAATGACTTCATGTTGTGTAGTTTCAGTGATGGGTTGGTAATATTTATGCTAATCCTATTGTCTGTGTGTTGAGCTCCAATGACTTGGGACATTCTGATTTACATGGTTGTTTTTCTAACTACGGTCATTATTTGGATCCATGAGATATCAGAACTCTCGAGAAGTGATTAATCAAATTCTCAACGTTCTACATTTCACGAGTTTCAGGCATATATTATATGTGGTGATTTTGCATGTTGTGAGAGGAAGCTGTGCTGCTATAGTAATGGAAGACAGCTCAGAATATCAGCTATTTAATCTTAAGGGAATTACAAGATGAGTAATTTTAGAAGCATTTAGCAAGAAATAACGTAAAAAACATATTTTGAGAAGGTCATAATAAGCAGTATGCTCTAAGACCTTAGTATCAAGAGTACCACTATAAAACCCAGGCACAGCTATTTTGCTATTGGGTCCCATATTAGTTGGCAGGATGGGGCTATCCTCTATTTCTTTCTTTTCCCTCTCTACCTGCTAGTAATTTCTTTCTAATTCCGTTCATCAACGGGATATTTTTTATTGATAAGCCACTTCACAAAAAATAAGTTATTAAAATTCCAGCCCAACAAGTAATCCTAATCTGGAATTATTGCAAAGATAAACTAAGAGTAGCACATTTTTGGTGGAGGTTGGATGTCAATATAAACTGGAAGCAGTTGAGTGACCTATAATGGTTCTTATCAGATATATGCAAGTGTTCTAAGGGCACAGAAAGACTCTAAATGTTGTCTAGACTTTTGGTTAAAACATGGAGTTGCCACATTTGGAAGTATCACGCGTTTGAAGCATACATTTTTTGCCACTTAAAGTCAAACTTCATATTTGAGGATGCGTGGAAATTTGTGGAAAGTGCTGAATATCTGTAGCATATCACACACTTGAATAAGATCTGCTATAAAATTGGGGTTTGGTTGCTTTTAGAAAGAGAACCAATATAGATATCTGACATGCTAAAATATGTAAAAATAATATCATAAGGGAGTAGCTACATGCAGAAATTCTTCTTCTGCCAGAATATTCTCACATCTAAATACGTGAAGTTCAAAAGAGGTTTACGAGGAATATTTTTTTCGGAATCCATACAAGGAATAGTTGGCATTTTTACTCTGACATTTGGTTTGAGGAATGAATGAGACAAACCTTCCATGTAACCTGATGAAGTCCACATGTCAGAAGCTAACATGTTGGACATACAGGGTTTTTGTAAGGAATGGTCGGGGAGTGGCTCCGGGATCGGGCGACGAGAGTGGGAGGTGCGAGTGGAGGTGCCCGGGGAGTGGCTCCGGGTTCGGGCGTTGAGGGTGTCTGGAGATGGCGCAGGAAGTGCGACACTAGCGTTATCTCGAGTAGGGCCGCGGTTCTCGTTGCGGGTGGCCTGGGTGGGAAGGGGCTTGGCGGTGAGGGGCGTGGTGGTGAGGGGCTCTCGGAGGTCGAAGGGGGAAGCAGAGGTGTTCGTGTGGAGAAGGGGGGGTCTCGCTTTGAAGGAGGGAGTCCGCAGTTTGTGGCGGCTGGCGGGGATGCAACTGAAGGTGTGGGGGAGCAGTGGGTGCATGTCTCCCACAGGAAGCCGGAGAGGAGATGCTTCCGGTGTGGTTTAAGGGGGCATTTGGCGGCGGTTTGCGTAGCTCGGCCACGTTGCTTTGCATGTGGAGAGTTGGGTCATCGGATGGTCGACTGCAATTCTCGTTCCCAGTCTGGAAGGGGTCCGTTATCGCCTGGTGGCTCGGTCGTTTCGACGGGGGTGTTTCCCTCACTTGGGACCTCACCCGGTGTCGGAGGACGTACGTTTGCTCAAGTGGTGGCCGGTGGCGCGTGCGCCGCCTCGATGGCAGGCGCTTCTACGGATCGGAAGTTGGTGGAGTCGTCGGACAATGGGTCCTGTTTTGCTGATAGGCTTGGTTCGGCAGAGTGGTCTCGGAGGACAGCTGGTAGCCGGGCGATCATTGGTTTTTTCGAGAAGGAGAGCGTGCCGATCGCCGCAGTGGCCAGTCTTCTCCGCAGGATCCTAGGCAATCAGTTTTCTGGGGACATCTTCGCCTTGGGCCCTAGGCGCTGCTGTGTTCGGGGTCTTTCGGAAGAGCATCGTCTTCGGCTGGTTCGGAGTGGTTAGGTGGGTGGAGTTGCTTGGAGGGACCTGCGTTTCGCTGACAGAGCCTGCTTGGATGTCGAAGTTTGTGTTGTTGAGGTCCGTTTTCCTTTCTCGATCGGTTTATTGTCTTAGGCGACCGCTGCGTAGATGGGGCGAGGTTCTTGCGGTCACCGATGATGGTCTGGCTCCGGGCTCCGACCCTTTTTTTTTTGACGCTCAAAAGCGGGGGACGCACTCGATGGTGCTCGCCCCAATTTATTAAAAAGTTAAAAGAAAACTTACAGACGGTATGCGTACAGTAGAAAATCAAGTGTAAAAACAGAAGGTATCAAAATCAGATACCCCCATTACATCATAGAACCCATAAACATCGGACCAGTCGCGAAGTAAACGAGATGCCGAAATGAGCACGTTTTCAGAATAGAACCTCTGACGAGCAAAAAGGGCTTCATTTCTACCAATCCAAATGCACCAAAGCCGAGCAATAGATGTAAGGAGGTCCGTCCTCACCCTGGCCCGAGAGCTAACCAAGCTCTCACAGAAGGAGGAAGAATCCGACACGTCAAGCCAGTCCATATCAGCCCAGATATCATGGGTTCTGCCACATCGGAAAAATAGATGATCGATAGTCTCTGTCTCCAAATCACAAAGGCCACAGATAGAAGAGACGTTGGGAAATAGTAAGGCACACCGGCTACGAGTCATCAGACGCCCACGACGGAATAGCTACAGAAAAATGCCAATTCGTTCGGGGACCCTGAGGCCCCAAAAGAATTGGCAATCCCGGAAAAGAGGAGCATCAGCCGCAGCCAGAGGAGGAAGAATAGCCAGGTAAGCCGCACGGGTGGAGAAAGTGCCGTCCTTCCAAGGCAGATGATCGCGTCCGACCGAGGGCGAGGGCGCGTCCGCGAGAATAGCAAGTAAGGCCATGAAATCCACCTGCCGCTGGTCAAAGAGATTAGCCACAAACCTGGGGCCCCAAGAAGCACCATCCCAGTAGGAGGCAACATTAGCATCCTTATCCGCCACTAGCGCGAATAGGCGAGGAAATAACTCCTGAAGAGGATCCCTGCCGGTCCAATCGTCACCCCAAAAACGGATCAAAGACCCATCCCCCACCTTAATGCCAAAAAGGGATCTATTACGAGACAGGGTATTGACGATATCACGGGAAAAGGATGAGGAAGACCCCGTCAGGCGACCATCCAAACCAAAAAGCCGGTCAACCCCCACCGCCAGCCTCAAGAAATTAAGCATAAGATTTTCCTCCCTGCCCCAAAGACGAGCCACCCATTTGAGTAGAAGGGTCTCATTAACCACCTCCAACCTTCTCACCGCCAGCCCCCCCTCCTTCTTTGGCCGCGTAACCTCATCCCAGGCCACCAAATGAACACCCCTCCTCCCGTCCCCCTTCTTCCCCCAAAGAAATCTCCGCAAGCACGAATCCAGCCTCCGACGGGTCCCTTTAGGCATACCTTTCACAGAGAAGAAATAAATTGGGATCGAAGATAATACCGACTTGAGAAGAACCAAACGACCACCACGTGAGAGAAGGGCCGCACGCCAGCCAACCAAACGAGATTCCATCCGATCAACCACGGCCTGCCAGTCACGTATGTGAGCACGCCCAACCGTCAAGGGAAGCCCCAAATATTCCAAGGGAAGAGCGCCCGCCGGGCAGCCCAAAATCCGCATACACTCCGCAACCTCGTCTCGTGGAGTGGAGAAGGGAACCATAGAGGATTTAGCATAATTAATGAGGAGGCCCGAAGCCTCGCTGAAGAGCTCCAACGTGGTAGCCATACCCGCCACATTCGAAGCATCGCCCTCGATGAAGCAAATCGTATCATCCGCAAACTGAATAATTGGGACATGGTAAGGACCAAGAGAGCACCCACGGGTAAGGCCAGCCGCAGCCACATTATGAATCATGCAGGGCAAGACGTCGGCGGCCAAGACGAAAAGCAAAGGGGCAAGGGGACATCCTTGCCGAATCCCCCGGCGTGGCTGGAAGAAGCCCCCAGCCAAGCGGTCGTTGAGAAGAAGCGAGAGAGAGGCCGTCGAGACGCAGCGACGCACCCACGATATCCATTGCGAGGGAAATCCCCGCCGCTTTAGAACAGACCAAAGAAAACACCAATCCAAAGAGTCGTACGCCTTCGCGAAATCAATCTTTTAAAGAAGCCCCCTAACTCCGTTCTTGCTCCACACGTGAATAATTTCCGATGCCACCGCATAGCAATCACTAATTTGCCGTCCCCGAACAAAAGCCGCTTGAGAAGGCGAGATGAGAGAATCGAGAAGCGGTGCCAGGCGCCGAGCAAGGATCTTAGCAATGATAAGGTAGATGGCCTTGGAGATGGATATCGGCCGGAAATCCTCAATACGGTTGGCAGTCGAAGACTTGGGAATGAGAGCAATAAGGGACCTGTTGAGTTTATCAAACCCGTAGTTGCCATCACAAATTCGCGGGCGACGTCCAAAACATCCTGAGAAAGCACATCCCAAAACTCCCGATAGAAAGAAACAGGGAACCCATCGGGTCCCGGTGCCGCGTCGGGGTTGAGCGCCCAAACAGCCTCTTTCAGCTCCTCCATAGATATATGACGAGTTAGGCACATCGCATCCGCCTGAGGGAGCACGCTAGCCCCACTACCCGACCAATGCCACCGGCGCACAGACCGGCGCCCGAACCACTCCTTAAAGTAGGCCACCAGTGCATGACCCAAGTCCCGCTCCCCCTGGACATGAGCGCCATTAATCAGCAAAGAAGAAATAGAGTTAGAACGCTGCCGACCACTAGCGATCCTGTGAAAAAACGCGGTGTTAGCGTCGCCCTCCTTCAACCACCGCATCCGAGATCGTTGGCGCCACTCAACCAAACGCTTCCGATCCTCAAGCTTCACCTTATCCATAGCATCCGCGCGCACGACCAACTCGTCCTGATTCAAGTCCCTGTCGTTCTCAATGCGATCAAAGCGCAGAATCACCTCGTCAGCCGCCAGGCGAGTGGCGATGCGAGCAGAGCGAGTATCCTTCTTAAAAGACGCAAGCATCCTTCTGAGAGACGAAAGCTTATGATCAAAACGGCGAGCGGCACTGCCCGTCGAAGATACCTGAGTCCAATGATGCCGAACCAAGTACCGAAAACCAGGCTCCATAAGCCAAGAACGCTCGTAACGGAAGATGCCACGAGGTCGAATATCATCACCAGCCGACCAAATAATGGGGTTGTGGTCCGAAAAGGATCGCGGTCTCGAAGTAACTTCGCAAAAAGGAAAAGAGTCCATCATACTGTTATTCGCCAAGAAACGATCGATCCGCGACCGCGAAGAGTTGTTCCGCCACGTGTATGAAATGTCATTAGGGACAAGCGGTTCAAGAGCCAAGTCATTAATAAGATCCATAAAATCCGAAGAACCCGGGTCGAGACCACCGCGACCCCGAGGGCGATCCTGCGAATGCAAAGTGACATTGAAGTCACCCCCGAGCAACCAAGGCACGTCACCCAAAATAATTGCATCCTCGCGTAAATCCTCCCAAAGCTCGCGGCGTGAAATATGACAAGTAGGGGCGTAAGCACAAGTAAACGCCATACAAGTATTTGACAAACAGCAATTCAACACCACCGAGATGGAGTGACGGCCCATCCTCATGGAAGAAAAGGAAAAACGCGTAGAGCGCCAAGCCAGAATAGCACCACCCCTAGCACCAGTCGCATCCAGAGCACGGAAAGCATTGAGATGACCAGCGCCAAAAGACCTCCAAACGTCATCATCCAACACCGAAAGCTTCGACTCCTGAATGAAAGCAATATCACAGTCCCATTCCATAAGGCGCGAGCCCAAAATGCGCCGATGATCAGGGTCACCCAGACCACGCACGTTCCAGGACAAAATCTTCATTAAAACAAACAGGAAGCCCAAAAAACCGCAGCGAGGCAGAAATGGGTCATCAAAGACCGTCATGGGACCGGTCACCGAGCTGGGAGAGGCCTGCCGCCTCCGCCACCGCCTCGCGCATAGACTGACAGGAAGATAAGATAGATGAATCAGAGCAAAAGTGCCGCCTACGAGAGTAGCTCCGACCATAACGGGACGAGGGGGAGAGTCCCGCAACCATAGCATCATCAGCCGAGGGGGTCGTCGCCACCCCATCGGCAAGCAAGTCAAGATCATCGCATTCCGGAAGAGGGGACCACCCCGTAGAGACAGGAGGGAGCACCAAGGCGTCCCCCGCAACGGACGAAGGAAGATCACCTCCTGGATAAGATGCCAGCGGCCGCGACCGCGGGGAGGGAGGAGATTGCGGTCCTTCCAGATGGATCTCGAAAGAGAAAGGCACCGATCTGATAGGCCGAGGACACAAAACATCGGGTCCCCAATAAAGACGCTCCGAAAGCGAAAGTTGATCCGATAGCGATAGAGGATCCGGTAGCAGCTGCTCCGAAGAGGCCCTCTGAGGAGCCCAAATACTGTTAACAAGTGGGTCACAAGGAATGAACGACCTGTGCGTGGAGTGGTCCACGTGAGAAAGACCCGCTGTCAAAAAGGAATTTTCAGGGGGAAGCGAATCGTTGTCGAGAAGATCAACCGCCACCAAATCAAGGATTGCACCGCGCGATTGCAAGACCCTAGGTGCCTCTTCGCTCCCACGTGAGCAGATAGACATGCATGGCAACGCTTCGGAAATAGCCCCGGTAGACGCCACGTGGCAGTTAGAAGACGTACCGTCACCCCTCAGCGCAGGATCCTGGACGGCCGGAGAAGCCGAGGTAGACCCCCACCAACCCGCCACCGGAGGAGGAGGAACCGGCACCGCCATCATCGGAGGAAAAAAGAACTCAAGCCTGAAGGTCCAGCGACCCAATGACATCAACTCAAAGAGAACCTTTCCTGCCGATTCGGCAATGAAGGCTGAAGAAACTTCAATCAGAACACGGGAGCATCTCCAATCAGCACCAGGAGCAAGGCCATCATCAAGAATTTTGAGGACTTGCCCCCACCGGGAAATAACCTTCGAAAGAGCATGGACCGTCCGCGAGAGGAAGGGCACCCCCCTCACTTCAACGACACAAACCTCCGTCGTGGAGGCGCCACCATCAGAAACCCGCAAGCTCCGCCACTTGACTCCGGCGACGCCATGGAAACGAAGAAGGTTCTCCCGTTGCTCCGGGGAGAGACCTCGAACGCAGCATCGAGCCGCATCCAAGATGACGAAATCCCCAGCAAAGCTTTCGCCCAAGAAATCCAACGTACCAGCACGAATGCGCTCCCACCCATCATCATGCTTCTGCAAAACCCCCACCACGATGGAGAGCGAGGAGGCCGATCCTGCGTGGTCGCTCCAGCCCCCCAAACTTCCATGCTCCGGCGTCACCTCCTTCTGATCAAGCACCCTCCCCCCTTGCGACCGCTCCACTTCACCCCCCTCGTCCAAAGAACCGACTTCTGGTAGCGAAACCACCCTCGTGCCGCCACCTACGGAAGCTTCCCCCGACCCCCCCAGAGGCATCACCGGCGTCGTTTCCGCCACCAGCGTCGTTTCCGCCACCCTACCCACCAACTCGGGCTCGGCTTCCACCCCCAACTTCGAGGCGAATGCAACACCAGATTCCATCGCGATACCCGAACCGCTTCCCACCTGGAAGCCATGAAACGCTCCCCCAGTAGAAAGAGGAGCGTCGGAGAGACCCTCATCACGTGCAACGCCAGCGCCAGCCACCTGTGCGAATGAACGAGAATCGCGACCCCCATGCAGACTTTGCGCACTCCCACGCATCGGTGGAGCGAAGTGCGTCGTATCAACGACGACCGCCGAAGACCAGCAGAAGGACCTCCGATGGCCAAGCTTGCCACAGAGGAAACAATGGGGGGGAGCACAGCAATCGGAAGCAATATGGCCACGAGAGTCACAGCGGAAACACCGCTTACCCGGCTTGGCGTGAGAAACCCGGGTCCACCCGCCACCGACCTCGTCAGACTCCATGTCTAGCCCGGCACCATGAGGACGAGAAAGGCCACCTACCGTGCCGTGGCGCTCCCTCGCGTCTACGCCCTTCGCTTCCCGAACCTTAGGTCTCCACGCCCTTCGCTTCCCAGAATCCCAACGCTCCCCAAAAGCTCTTCGCGTCCCGTCCACCCTTCGCTCCCACCACGCCCTTCGCGTCCCATCCACCCTTCGCTCCCAACTCGCCCTTCGCACTCCACTCGCCATCCTGGGCTCCGACCCTTTGATCACGAGGGTTCTTCTGAAATGCAGTAAGACCTTTCTGGATGAAGCGGTGGACCGTATCTTTTACGAGAATTTGAAGATCGACCGGTTCAATTGCCGGATTGAGATGTCAGTCGTTACTCTTCCGCCGCTGCCGGTGGTGCGGGAGGGGGCGATGATCGTGGCTTCGAAACCGGGAAGGGGGAAGGGCGTCGTTTCGGTGTCCGAGGAACAGGTGTCTCTGCATGGACCTGCTTCGTGGGACTCGTCCCGCCATGATGATTTCATACGCTCTTTCAGCTCTTTCGTACGTCCTTTCAGCTCTTCCTCATGGACTCAGTGCATGGATGCTTCTCTTGGCGTTTTGTCTGGTGACGTGGAGGGGAGTTGCTTGGGGTTCGTGGGGGATTTCTGCTTTTGGAAAAGGGCGCCCGACTGCTCGATCCGGACTCTTCACTCGGATCTCGTGGTGACCCGACATCTCGGCGGGTCCTCTTTCGGGCCTGTGCTCGGATCTTTGGGGGAACGGTTTGAGGAGCTGGATTCGCCTCGTGTTTCTTCTGCAGCCCGACCCAACCACCCTCTTGATATGGAGTTAGCGGTGGGGAGTGGGGGGGGTGTCCCTCGCTTCAAGGCTCCCCTTCATCCTCCTCGCGCGCGGAGGGGGAATTGGTTATTGGTTCTCTGTTAACCTCGCCGGGGGTTCCCTCCTCAATTACTCAGCCTCTTGTCTCGCCAGGTCGGCCCGCGATGTCTTTGACGGTTCAAACGGACAATGCTGCGGATGAAGAAGTGTCTGGAAGGAGGTCGACGAAGAGGTACAGGAGGAGAAACAGATCGCGCTCGCGGGTGGGTGAGATGCAGACTTGCTCGGCCTTAAAGAAGCGGTGGCGGCGGCTGCTGGTGTGGTTCGGTCCGGTGGGTGTGCGGAAGGTTCCTCATGAAGGTGCTTTCTTGGAACGTGCGAGGGTTGGGGGAGGCAGTTAAGCGAAGATCCTTGGGTGCGAGGTTTGCGGAATGGGGGTGCGATGTCGTTTTGATTCAGGAAACAAAGCTGCGGGATGTGGGGGAAGCCTTGTGGCGGTCGTTTGGTGCGGGGGGCCTGGATGAGGTCCGTGCTCTGGACGCAGAGGGCTTGGCGGGCAGCCTGCTCATTGCTTGGAGGTCGACGGTCTTCTCCTTCAGCTCGGTCTTCAGGGGAAGTCATGCTATTTCTGTGATCCTGATGAGGTTGGATAACTCGTCTCCAGTTGCGTTCTCTTGTGCGTACGAGCCATGTTGCTATGTTAAGAGGAAGGATCTTTGGGAGGAGCTGATTCAGATTAGTCATCAATTCGTGGGGATTCCTTGGCTGAGTGGGGGAGATTTTAATGTAACGTTGCGGTTATCGGATAGACCCTGGTCGAGGGGGGGTCTGGACCCTGGCTCGCCGGACTTTGCTTAACTTATTGACTCTCTGGCTCTGGAGGATCTTCGTACGACTGACGTATTATACACGTGGAGAAACTCCCGCTCACGGTCGTGCATTGACAGGTTTTTGGCTTCTGAGGAGCTTATGAATGCTTTCCCTCTTTCATTTGTTGATTCCAGGCCTCGTTGCTTATCAGATCACACCCCTATCATCTGGGATTTGGGTGGTACGACTTCTTCTAGAGGTTTTTTCAGATACGAGAAGTGTTGGTTATTGGAGGACAACTTCAAGAACTTTGTGGCGGATATTTGGGGTCAGGAGCAGGGTGGGGGGTCTGCTGTGGCGAGATTTGCTCGGAAGCTCGACCTATTGCGGAAAAATTTGGCTATCTTTAAAAGGGAGTCGAGGGCTGCACGGGTGGCGACCAGAAAGGAGGCGGAGGAGATCGTGAGCACTTTGGATGCTTTGGAGGGGGTCAGGGACCTTCGGGAGGAGTTGGCCACCCGGTCAGCTGCCCAGGGGAGGGTGGAGTTGGAGGACCGGAAGCGGGTCGCGGAATGGCATCAGCGGTCAAGGGTTTCTTGGCTGAGGGGGGGTGATGCCAACACGACATACTTTCATCGGATGGCTAGCGGTAGGCGGCGCTCGAACTTCCTTCGGTCCATTTCGATCGCTGGCAGGCTTGTGGTGGGGGAGGAGGGCATGGGGAGGGAGATCGTAGAATATTTCAAGGAGTTCTGTTCGAGGCGCACGCCGAGGCATTGGCGTTGGACGGGGGCTGGGGCCCAGATGCTCTCGCCTCTGCTTTGCGATGACTTGACGAGGGAGGTGACACTGGATGAGGTTAAGGAGGTCGTTTGGGATCTTAACGCTGATGGCTCACCGGGACCGGACGGGTTCCCGGTGGCTTTCTACAAAGACTTTTGGGAGCTGGTGGGGCAGGAGGTTTTGGAGGTCATTATCGAATTCTGTGAGGGTAATGCTGGTTTTGACAAGATCAATAGGGCTCTCATTATCTTGTTGCCGAAGTTCTCCTCCGCCGAGCGTATTGAGGATTTCCGTCCTATTGCCATTTCGAATGGTCTCTATTTGATTGTGGCGAAGGTGTTCGCACGTAGGCTGGCCCCAGTGCTTGATGGAATCATTTCCCCGGTGCAGGCGGCGTTCATCCGTGGTAGGCAGATTGCCGATGTTACAGCCTTGGCTTCGGAGATGGTTGCGAAATGGGCCAGGGAGGGGACTCATGGTGTGCTATGGAAAGTCGACTTTGCAAAGGCCTATGACTGCCTCGATTGGAGCTTCATTTGGTCGGTATTAAGGACTCGGGGATTCCTGGAGATTTGGATTTCGTAGATGCGCTGCTGTGTCTCTACGGCCTCCTTCTCGGTTATGGTTAATGGGCGCTTGGTGTGTGGTCTTTTCCAGCTGCGGAGGGGGGTGCGACAAGGCTGCCCTCTGGCGCCCCTCCTGTTTGTGGTGGCGGTTGATGTGCTTGCTCGGATGACGTCTCGGGTGGTTGATAGCGGTCTCTCAATGGGCTTTTCCTGCGGCGAGAGGGTGATCCCTCTCCTTCAATACGCCAATGACACGATCTTATTCATTGGTGGGGGGCGGGACGAGGTCAAGGCCACGACGGCAACTCTGGAGGTTTTCAGTGAGATGTCGGGCCTGTTCAAGAACGCAAACAAGTCTAAGGTGGTTCCGTTTGGTTTGGATGCGAAGGAGGCGGCTGACTGCGGTTTGTTTTTGGGCTCGTTGCCGGGCCCTCTTCCTCTTGATTATCTGGGCATGCCGCTGGGCACGGGCAGGACTCGATTGAGTGACTGGTCCAAGGTTGTGGAGAAGGTGGAGTTGCGGCTTTCCGGTTGGAGCTCGGCTATGCTTTCGAGGGGTGGTCGCCTCGTCCTCATCAAGTCGGTGTTATCTGCTATCCCCGTTTATTATCTCTCCAACTGGCAGTTGCCTGCTGGGGTTCGCAGGCGTATTGAGAAGTTGATGCGGAGGTTCTTGTGGGGCAGGAATGGGCCGTCTGCGAGTGGGCTGCATTTGGTGGGTTGGGAGGAAGTGACGAAGCGTAAGTGCGAGGGGGGGCTTGGCATTCGTCGGCTGGACCGTGTCAATGATGCTCTTCTCCTGAAATGGGTGAACAGACTGTAGGGTGATAGCGAGGATTTCTGTTCTATCGTCTTACGCAAGATACACGACATGCGCGGGACGCTGCCGAGTACGGAGGATTGTCTTGGGCCGCGGACGCCTTTCTGGCGTGGGGTGCTGGTGGTGGGCCTTAAATATTCTAATCTTTTTGCTCCGAGGCTTGGTGACGGGCAGATCTTCAGATTCTGGACGGACAGTTGGGCCGGTGGGGTGCCTCTTGGTGAGATGTTTCCACGGTTATTTGCTTTGGCGGCTGATGAGCATGCTTCCGTTGCCTCTTGTTGGTCCGGGGATGATTGGTTCCCCATCCTTCATGGCAACCTTTCCGACCAGCGGTTCCACGACTTGCTCCGTCTTTTGGATTCTATCGGTGGTGCGTCTATAGGCCCACGGGGGGAGGGATCACTGGGCCTGGAGGGGGGAGGCTTTCATGACGAGGATGGCATATTTGGCGATTTCTTCCCTCTCCCAGTCGCGGATGGATGCGTTGCTGCGTGACTGCAGCTTTGTGTGGGGCTTGAAGCTTCCGGAGAGGGTTGATATCTTCCTGTGGCTGTTTCGTAGGAAGAGGCTTTTAACAAGGGATCGATGTGCTAGGCTGCTCGACTCGGTCTCGGAGGTTTTTGCTCTTTGTGGCAGCGGCGTGGAATCCCTGAACCATCTCTTTTTTACCTGCCCGGTGGTTTTGGGTGTTTGGGAGGCGATGGCTGTGGGGTGGATAACTACCGCCGACTCGGCTACTTTCTGGGAATCTTTGGTGTCTAACAAGGATAGGGACCGCAAAGATCTCTTGCGTCCCTTGGCGAGCATTTGGGCGATCTTGCTTGGGCGGAATGAAGCTATTTTTAGGGGACAACGGTTTTACAAGGAAAATATTTTGTCTCATTGTGCCCGTCTTGTTGTCGACTAGCTGTTGGTCTAGTTCCCTCTCGGTTTTCGAGCTGGATTCTCTGTAGAGTTTTCACACTTCTTTGTTTTTTCTCTTTTATTGTTTTTTGTCTTTTGATAATAAAGAAGGGATGAACACCACCGAGTGTCTCCCCTGAGGTTTTAGACTTCAAAAAAAAAGGAATGGCCTCACATTAAAAGTGTGAAAATTGAGAATTGGTTGGCCTGTCCGGAGTTCGGCTATTACTCTTGAGTTGGACTCTTATAAGAAAAAAAAACAACTTTTTAAAAATTTCCACTTCTTAAACTATATGGAAAATACGTTGCACTAAACTTATGACAGATTCATATTCTCCTATCAGTTAGTCAATCCTGAACATAAACTATCGGCTATTAAATTTTAATGTCGTATGGTTGAGGTTATACATCTGCTAAAAATTCAAAGTTGCAACTTGACAAATTTTTGGGACAGAGAGATCATCTTCAACCGCGTTATATGTACTTAAAATCACAGAGATTTCTGAAAGTATTTCCTTAGTTATTATTATCAAGACTTAGTTACCGAAAATCATAGGGGTTGCCTTGTGCTTGTTCTGGCGGTCTTGTTTGCCATCTGTGTTGTCTTCCCCTCTACTCGCTTGTCGCTCATTAGGATGTGGATAAGGCTGGAGTTAGTGTTGAAGAATTTGGGGGAGAGAATGATGACATGATATTTTTTTTGAAGCTCAAAAGAGGGGGATACACTCTATGGTGTTCACCCCAATTATATTAGAAAATTAAGAAAAAAGAGGGAAGGGAAAAAAACAAAAGAAAAGAGGAAATCAGACCAGCCATTACAAAACCCAGTCATTCACGAACCTCGCAGATTGAACCCCCACATTTTCCTTATAAAACCGCTGTCCAGAGAAGATGGCTGCATTCCTGCCAGCCAGTGATATTGTCAGTCAGTGTTGAAGATTTATGTAGTTACCTCGAGCCTAGTTGCAAATGTGAGCATGGTGGGGGGGACCTGTGTTGACCTTCCCGAGGTTGTTCCCTTGTTGATGTCAACAATATGCGAATTTTAAGCTTGATATTGTATGGCTCAAGTAACCGTTTTCATCGATTTAAAAGATTTTTACTTGAAAGCTCAAGACTTAGAGAGAAGAGGCATACACTCTTTACACCTAGAGAAGGGCCATCGTAGCCTCAAATAAAGAGAAGTTAAACTAATAGTATGACAAACAATACATTGAAGAAAATAAAATCTATTTAGAAGTGTGGAAAAGTGGGATGGAACGAAATACATTTTATTAAGGGGTAGGAATTCTTTTATCAAGGTAAAATCCTAAATCCCTAAGAGGGGAGATACCAAAGGAAAAAATAATTCCAAGAAATATTTAAATTATAAAACATAAACACCCCCCTTAGGTTGGAGCATATCTATTGATCATGCACAACTTGGAGGCCAATAGCGATATACGTTTCTTCGGAACAACTTTGGTGAAAATATCTTCAAATAGAAGCTTCATAGAAATATGAGGAGTTGTAATTTTCCCATTTTGCATCCTTGATAAAGTGGCATTCCACTACAATGTGCTTGGTGCAGTCATGAAAGACATAATAAGTAGTAATATAGGTGGTCGACTTGTTGTCAGTTAGAGGAACTGGAGATTTAACCAAGGTTTTAAATTTTGATATTGGATATCGTATAGGCACCATGTTGAAACGAAATTTCTCTGAAATTTTGTCGAAATTTTGGTAAATTTTGGTCACATTTCATCCAAATCGAGCAACATTTGTGAAGGAAGGCCCCCATATCGGCAGACATATTGATCGAAGGGAGGTCATAATTTTTGGGGATGATGGCACTTCATAGGCGACATATTGATTATGAGGAGCTCCATCAATGTGGCCTAGCTAGAAGGCAACAAAATGCATGGGTGGCTATTGAACTAGTGTGTTGGTGGAGGCGACTATGGGCCGAGGGTAGTTTTAGGGGTAATATTTTGAGGCGGTCAGGCTCTGACGGAAGTGGGGATGAGGCATCTGGAATGTAGTATGAATCTTAGGTAGGATGGTGTTGACCTGATCAGTAAAGCAATGTGATAAACTGAACGGGAATCATAATCTAAGGCGAGAAAAGAAATGCCAGGATCCATTGGAGCTTACTCTGCAGGGTGCGATATGTGATTACTAAATGATCTTAACATGGAATGCGAGAGGTCTTCATGACCAAGAGAAGAAAGCAATTATTATTAGCTACATGATGGAGTGGAAGGTCAACCATTATTCTTTTGTAGTAGATGAAGTTGCTAATGTGCATGAGCATGCATGTAGAAGTTTTGATGTCTTTAGATTAAAGGAGTTTGCTATGGTGGACACTATTGAGAGATGACGGGGAATAATCATCTGGTGGAACAAGAACAAATTTGTGAAGGACCTCTTTTTGGGGCTCTAAAGCGATGACCATTGTGCTCAAGTGGATCTCGAATCATTTTTGACTAGTGGTGGCATCGATTTGTGGGCCTACAAATGCCTCAGAGTCTATATTGTGGTTGGAGTTGACAGAGGCATGGTTTTGCTTTTTTAACTAGTCATAGTTGGGAGGGTGCGATTTTGGTTGTACGCCCCTCGATAGAGATATGCATGCGAATACATTGGGTCGAGATCCACGTTGGACCACTTCTAGTCGTTGGTTAGAGAGCTGCAAGTTGAGGTGTTTGATGCTTGCAATCTCAATTTTACTTGGAGGCATTCATCCTCACAATCTCGATTAAATAGATTTCTGGTTAGCTGATGTGGGTTTTCTGCCTTTCCTCTGTTTAGGGGATTTCCTAAGATCGATTAGACCACACATTACTGATGTGAGAATCCAAAGAGAGTTTGTGTCCATCCTCATACTTTAAATTTAAGAGAGCTTGATTGATGGAACCACGATTCAGAGGTTGATTGGTTGGGCAATGGAATGACACTTTTAAAAAAGGTCTCCCACCTTTAGCTTTTTCTTCAAGCTTGTCACATATTGGAAAGGACTTAATGATCTACAAGGGGTAGATTACATGACAACACTTTGTCATTAGAATGCTCCGGAGGAGGTTGACACACTTAAGCTGGTTGAGGATGCTAATCCCTTCCATGTGGGTTAGACTGGGAAAAGACAGAATAAAAGATTGTGACGAAGGAGCAGAAGAAGCATGCGACTGAATGGTGTTAGCATTACATGATGACATTGAATAAAGAAGGTGATCACATGTTTTTCTGCAATGATTGACTACTTGTCAAAGCATAAGTTGCAAATAGAGATTCAACAATGCAGTGAAGGTTTGATTTAGAGGTTTTCCTTGACCACATTTAGTCCAGGAAGCGATGGAGTGGCACTTGTGTCTTTGTAGACAATCTCTAGGCCCACGGAGGTTTGGGTGTTGACTACTCTTCACCTCCAACAAAAGTATAATGCCATGTTAACAAAATGAGTGGTGGGTTTGATTTAGAGGTTTTCCTTGACCACATTTAGTCTAGAAAGCGAGGGAGTGGCACTTGTGTCTTTGTAGACAATCTCTAGGCCCACGAAGGTTTGGGTGCTGACTACTCTTCGCCTCCAACTAAAGTATAAGGCCATGTTAACAAAATGAGTGGTGAGGATCTGGGGGGACAATGATGATATCATATGTTGTCTGGTTCATTGAATTTATAGTACTATTGCTGACATGGATGTAATTGTGTGAAAGTGAAGTCGTCTTCTCATATTTGGCCGTGCTTGATGTTGCAGGGCCTAGCCCCTTTGTTATGATGGGTGGAGGGGACTTGATATTCCATCGCCATTTCGTAGGTTCATTGGGTGGATGTGGGGGCTTTGTAACAAGTTATCTTGGCATTTTGCTTTGGTGATAAACATGGAGGCTTTAGTTGTGAGTTCTAGTTCATATTAGGTGCATATGGTAGAATAGAGTGCCATATTATCTATCGATCTCTCTAACAAACACACTTTGGGATTTGCTTTGATGTTTACGAAAGTGGAGTATAAGGAGAGAAGACTGAATTCTTGTTAATGATAAATCCATAACGGAGAAGACTTGTAGGGCTCCGACGACACAACACACGATTGGAGTGCCCATATCTGATGACTGCATATTGATATGGAGGGTGTGTGCACCTTCGAGAGTGAAGATTTTCATATGGCTACTTTGAAGGGGAAAGGTGACTACGAGGATGTAGACGACGCTTTATACAAACATGACGACTTCTTGCCCTGTATATTGGCAAGAATAATTTGGCCATCATTTTTTTCCACTATGAAGTCGCTTGAGTGAAGCATGTTGGTGTTGGGTGACTAGATGCCTCAAGCTTTGAGCGATTGTGGAGGAGCTTTGGAGACACTGTATCTCTAAAGCAAGTTGAGGCCATTTGGCTAGTCAGAAATGCCTTAGTTTCTCGAAAGAGAGACATTATGTACATGATATTTTTGTGAATATATATAATATTTTATTTGCTAATAAGTCGGAAATCTGGATGGGCACCTATATATGGTACCTGCTAAGGGTGAACAACCATCACATTAAAAAAAACTTTTCTATTTTCCACCTATTGGTAGAATAATTTCAATGGACCATCATACTCGTTAAAGTGTCTAACCTATTTAGTTATTATGTTATGGGATGCAAATATACATAAAATCTTATGGCATTTTGTTTTGTAAATTCTACAATACAAGCATGTTATACCCACTTTTGTCAACACAAATAGTTGCAAAAACATGCAATTCCTAATGTTATATCCTCTCATATTTCTCTACAATCAACTCTAGTATGCTTCTCTTATAAATAAATTCGAGATGTTTGTTGTCATATCTATTGTAAGAGGGAGTGTTGGGAGGAGTGGCTGGGGAGCAATTGTGGACGGCACTTTTTTGGGAGTAAAGGCCAATCTCGATTTTGAGGAGGTTCGTCAACATCAGCTATGGGGTTCAAGGAGGGATCCTATGCATGTGGAGACACTTTAGATTCACTCATGTAGTCCAACGCTCTACAATCATGGTGCATGCTGATTTTGATGTGGTGCCCGCAAGAATCTCGCAAGGTTTTGTCATGCGTTCTGTTGATATATTATATTAACTCTATGTGTTGTTCTATTAATATTAATAAAATTACTTTGCGGTGGATCCCACCTTGGGATTCCACCCTTCTTCCTCTAAAAAAACTCTATGTATTATTTCTACAGTCTATATTTATTTCTTCCATCTTATGTAATTTACCCATGGGTCTTTGCTCTATATAAGAGAACCCTTGGGTTCTTTGGAGAACATAATTTGATCTTTTCCCAACATGGTATCAGAGCGGCTGTCCTAGACCATAGCTCTTCCACCCGAGAAAAACCCTAGCCCACATGCCCCCTGTCCCCGCTCCTCTCGCCGCCATCCCTCTCTTCTCGGTACGCTGCCGTCAAGTGGCTCCCATCGTCACCACTGTCGCTTACGGATCCACATCTCAGCTACCTGTGTCAACCACAACCACCACCAACGGCCCCAGTCGTTGCCCGCTGTGGCTTCTGCGCTTCCGCCGCTCCCTTCGACTTTCGTCACTATCTGCTGCCCGCGACTCCATTTTGTAGCAACAATCGTTGATGGGAATGGTTGCATTATGAGTCTACACATGCAACCGGTTCTCTGTATGTCCGTGTAGACGAATCTTCTTTTGGTCTACAAACCTTATTTTTTCTCATTCTGGCAGTATGTTGGAAAACAAGGTTCTTACCGCGCCATAGGCACCTTCCGAGATCCACCGCCGATAATAAAGATGGACGGGATAAATTATGAACTATGAGCCATGCTGTTCGTGAGCCTCATGCAGTCTACCGGTAATAAACATATTCTTGCTGAGGAAGATCTGGCCGAGAAAACTGGGGTGAATGTCTCGTGGGAGGTGCACGATGCCTATGTACGTGTTTGGTTGTCTGGTACATTGACGATAGAGATCACCAATGATGCTTTACATTAACCCACCGCCAAGGAGAAAAAGGAGGGCCTTGAAACATTAAAAAAAAGGAGGGCTGTTTGTTGGGCCCAGGTGGGCCGAATGTTATTAAAAAAACTTCAAAAAAATGTGAGAAGAAAAGTTGGAAAAAATGATGTGAACGGTTTATTTTGTAAAAAAAATGAGTTCGCTAAAAAAGGAAATAGCCAAAAATGATTAAAAAAAGAAAGAAGCCGGAAAAAAAATTTGAGATCGGCATTTGTGTTTCATATTTTCTCCCCATTTCTCTTGTTTTCTCCCAACTTTGTCGATGCCGTCGTCCTGCATGGGCAACTGCTCAAGGGATTTCGATGAGGCACCTCGGGACGTGCGAACGCGTGGTGCAAACCGCGATTTGGTGGCGTACGATCTTCTCGAGGACGATTCGTTTCCTTCTGCTAATTCCCTTCTGTCGGCGGGTCCCTCTCACGTGGATTCTTCCACGCACGTGCCTAGTCTCCCTTGGGACCCACTTTGCGGACCTGAAGCTGGCGGTCTATGGGCATCCTCGCGGGTTTTATCGGAGCGGCTTTTTTCGGATCCTCTCTCGGTCTCGGAGCATCTAACTTGGGGACCCGATATCCTGTGCCCCCGGCCCATCAATTCGGTGCCCTTCTCTATCGAGGTCCATCTGGAAGAACCGCAATCTCCTCCTTCTGCGAGGACGCATGCCTCTTATTATGGTGATGAAGTCCCTGGCCTTCCCTTGACTGCTGCGGGGGACGCTTTGCTTCTCCCTCCCGCCTCTCCGGGGACGACCCCTCCTCGGGACTGCGATGATATTGATGTGTTTGTCGGGGGGGAGGTGGCGACCCCCTCGGATGGTGCTACTATGTTTGCGGGACTCTCCCCTTCATCCCGTTTTGGTCGAAGCTACTCTCGAAGGCGGCGCTTTCGCACTGGAGCCTCTCTCATTTCCTCTTGCCAGACATTGCGCGACGCGGTGGCGGAGGCGGCATGCCTCTTCCAGCTCGGGGACCGCTCCCTTGGCGGTCTATGATGGTTCCTATCTGCCTCGTTGCGATATTTGGGATTCTTTTTTGGTTAATGAAGATATTGTCATGGAACGTGCGTGGTCTTGGGGACCCTGACCGTAGGCGCATTTTGGGCTCGCGCCTCGTGGAATGGGACTGCGACATCGCTTTCATTCAAGAGTCAAAGCTGTCGGCGTTGGATGATGACTTATGGAGGTCCTTTGGCGCTGGTCATCTCGATGTTTTTCGTGCTTTGGATGCGTCTGGTGCTAGGGGTGGTGCTATCGTGGCTTGGCGTTCGTCGCGGTTTTCTTTCTCCTCGATGCGGGTGGGCCGTCACTCCCTATCCGTGGTTTTGAACTGCTGTGCTTCTAATACTTGCGTGGCGTTTACTTGTGCTTACGCCCCTACTTGTCATATTACTCGTCGCGAGCTTTGGGACGACTTACTCGAGGACGCTAACAATTTGGGTGACATGCCATGGCTGTTGGGGGGTGACTTCAATGTCACTTTGCTTTCGCAGGATCGCCCTCGGGGTCGTGGTGGTCAGGACCCGGGTTCTTCTGAATTTATGGAACTTATCAATGATCTGGCTCTTGAACCGCTTCTACCAAATGACATTTCTTATACGTGGCGGAATAATTCTTCGCGGTCGCGGATCGATAGATTTTTGGCGAATAACCTTTTGATGGAGACCTATCCTTTTTGCAGGGTATCTTCTAGACCGCGGTCTTTTTCGGATCACAACCCCATTATCTGGGAGGCTGGGGATGATATTCGGCCTCGTGGCATCTTCCGCTATGAGCGGTGTTGGCTTTTGGAGCCTGGCTTCAGGGACTTGGTGCGGAATCATTGGACTCAGGATTCTTTGACGGGCAGTGCCGCTCGCCGTTTTGACCTCAAACTTTCGTCCCTCAGAAGGCTGCTGGCTTCTTTTAAGAAGGAATCTCGTACTGCTCGTATCGCCACTTGCCTGGCGGCCGACGAGGTGATTTTGCGCTTCGATCGCATTGAGAACGACAGGGACTTGTCTTCGGATGAGTTGTCCGCGTGGGCGGATGCCGCTGACAAGGTGAAGGTGGAGGACCGGAAGCGTTTGATTGAGTGGCGCCAGCGCTCTCGGATGCGGTGTTTAAAGGAGGGGGACGCCAACACTGCCTTTTTCCACAGGGTCGCTAGTGGCCGGCGGCGTTCTAATTCTATCTCTTCTCTGCTGATTAATGGTGCCCATGTTTAGGGGGAGCGGGAGTTGGGTCATGCCCTGGGGGCCTACTTCAAGGACGCTTTCGGGCGCCGATCCACGCGCTTGTGGCGTTGGTCAGGTAGTGGGGCTAGCGTGCTCCCACAGGAGGATGCGATGGGCCTTATTCGGCCTATTTCTATGGAGGAGCTGAAGGGGGCTGTTTGGGATCTCAACTCCGACGCGGCGCCGGGTCCCGATGGCTTCCCCGTTTTTTTTATCGGGAGTTTTGGGATGTGCTTTCTAACGACGTCTTGGATGTCGCCCGTGAATTTTGTGCTGGAAACCAGGGATTTGATAAAATCAACCGGGCTCTTATTGTTCTCATTCCCAAGTCTGCGACCGCCAACCATATCGAGGATTTCCGGCCGATCTCCATATCTAATGCCATCTACCTTATCATTGCCAAGGTCCTTGCTCGGCGTCTGGCTCTGCTTCTCGACTCACTCATCTCGCCTACTCAAGCTGCCTTTGTTCGTGGTCGGCAAATTAGTGATTTGCTATGCGGTGGCCAGGAGATTATTCACGCGTGGAGGAAGAACTGTACGAGGGGGATCCTATGGAAGATTGATTTCGCGAAGGCTTACGATTCCTTGGATTGGCGGTTTCTTTGGTCTGTCCTTAAGCGGCGCGGTTTCCCTCGCAGTGGATCTCGTGGGTGCGTCGCTGCGTCTCCGCGACCTCTCTCTCGGTCCTTGTCAACGGGCGCCTGACTGGGGGCTACTTCCAGCCTCGGCGGGGGGTGCGGCAGGGGTGCCCCCTTGCTCCCCTGTTATTCGTCTTAGCTGCGGACGTCTTGCCCCACATGATTCATAATGTGGCTGCGGTGGGTCTTACTCGCGGGTGCTCTCTTGGCCCTTATCATGGTCCCTAATTATTCAGTTCGCCGATGATACTATATGTTTTATCGGGGGCGGTGCCTCCGAGGTGGCGGCTATAGCTACCACGTTGGAACTCTTCAGCGAAGCCCCGGGCCTCCTCATCAACCATGCAAAGTCCACTCTGGTTCCCTTCTCTACTCCGCTGGATGAGGTCGCGGAGTGCGTGCAGATTTTGGGGTGCCCTGCGGGCGCTCTCCCTTTGGATTATCTGGGGCTTCCTTTGACGGTTGGTCGTGCCCGCATCCGTGATTGGCGGGCGGTGGTGGAGAGGATAGAGACTCGGTTGGCTGGGTGGCGCGCGGCCCTTCTTTCTCGCGGTGGTCGGTTGGTTCTCCTCAAGTCTGTTTTATCTTCGATCCCAATCTATTTCTTCTCTGTTAAAGGAATGCCTAAAGGGATCCGACGGAGACTGGATTCGTGCTTGCGGGGATTTCTATGGGGAAAGAAGGGCGAGGGGAGGAGGGGTGTGCATTTGGTGGGCTGGGACGAGGTTACTCGGCCGAAGCAGGAGGGGGGGCTGGCAGTGAGGAGGGTGGAGGTGGTTAATGAGGCCCTTCTGCTCAAATGGGTGGCTCGACTTTGGGGCGGGAGGAAAACTTTATGCTCAGCTTTTGAGGGAGGCGGTGGGAGTTGACCGGTTCTTTCATTCGAGTGGCCGTGTGATGGGTCTTTCTTCCTCTTTCGCCCTTGCTGTCCTTAAAACCCTTATTCGCAACCGTTCCCTCTTTGGCATTAAAGTGGGGATGGTACTTTGATCCGCTTTTGGGGTGACGATTGGACCGGAAGGGGTCCTCTTCAGGAGATATTTCCCCGATTATTCGCGCTGGCGTCGGATAAGGATTCCAAGGTGGCCTCGTGCTGGGATGGTGCTTCTTGGGGCCCAAGGTTTATGGCTAATCTCTCTGACCGGCGGCAGGAGGATTTAATCGCCCTCCTGGCTATTCTCGCTGACGCACCCACGCCTTCTGTCGGTCGTGACCATTTGCTTTGGAAGGATGGATCTTTCTCCACCCGTGCGGCTTACCTCGCTCTCCTTCCTCCTTCCGTCGGGGCTGATGCTTCACTCTATCGGGATTGTCAATTCTTTTGGGGCCTCAAGATCCCAGAACGAATTGGCATTTTCCTCTGGCTATTTCGGCGTGGGCGTCTGTTGACTCGTAGCCGGTGTGCCTCGTTCTTTCCCAACGTCACTTCTATCTGTGGCCTTTGTGATATGGAGACGGAGACTATCGACCATCTTTTTTTTCGCTGTGGCCGTACTCATGGCATCTGGGCTGATCTGGGTTGGCTTGACGTGGCGTCAACTACATCTTTCTGTGAGAGCTTGGTGAGCTCTCAGGGCAGAGCGAGGACGGAACTGCTTACTCCTATTGCGCGGCTTTGGAGCATCTGGCTTGGAAGAAATGAAGCCCTCTTCGCTCGGCAGAGGTTCTACTCCGAGAATGTCCTTCTTTCGGCATCGCGCCTCCTTCGTGATCGGTCTGATGAGTAGGGTGTCCTTTTTGTAGTGGGGGTATCTGCTTTTGATACCTCCGGGTTTTGTTCTTTTTTGTCTCCTTTCCGCATTTCGCTTGTAAGCATTCTCTTAACTTTTTAATACATCGGGGCGAGCACCATCGAGTGCGTCCCCCTTTTTTGAGCGTAAAAAAAAAAACTTTGTCGATGCCATTGTTTTCCGACAAGTATGGGAGAAGGGGGGAGTATATGTAGAGTCACAGGTCTATTCAGATTCTCCAGATACAGATTTCAGACCAAGACAGTTTTTTTCCCAGACTCTACAGTTTAGATGATGTCCAGACTCGACGTCAGTTTCCGAGTCTGCAGTTCAAGACGCACGAGTGTGCGATCTTCAGTTTCGTGGTCCCCATCATTCTTGTTGTTGTCAGGCTAGAGTTTTCATGTGAGCCAGTTGAGGACCATTCCCTATGCCATGTGGGCAAGGGTTTTCATGTGGTATCATAGGGACACCAGAGTGGAGTACCATTCTCTGAGCCAGATGGGAGAGACCCAGTTCTCCGACGAGTAGACTCCAGGCGCAGTTTCAGACTCGATGGTCAGATTCCGAGTCCTCAGATTGACTCACACTTCAGCCTGTTCGTCCTCCTCACCTGCACGACATGAGAAGCAACGTCCTCGACAACAACCAATAGTTGTACGTGTTGAGTTGATATTGTCCGTAGTGTCATGTATTGTGAGTTGAGTTTCTTTCCGGTTGTCCAACCTGAGCATTGTATGCTCCAGCTTGAGGGGGAGTGTTAGAGTATTTGGAGCATGCGTCACTTATGTAATAGGTGAGTAAATGGATCCCTCCAGGATCCATTTACCCCATCATGTGTTTAGTCCCACATCTACCAGTGGTGGGACTTGGAGGCTCTGTGGAGGTTATATAAGGAGCCCCTGACCTCCTGTATCCATTGAGAAAATCAATAGACACATATGACCCTTTGAGGCCTTCTCTCGTGGTTTCATCCCGCTACTTAGGGAGTAGGGTTCCACGTAAAAATCTTTGAGTTCCAAGTTTATCTTTACGTTCTTTATGCTATGTTCATCATTCCGCTTCCGCATTCCTATTTTCCAACAAGCACATTAGTGGATATTCTATATTATCAAATATGTTCCTATTTAAAAACGTATAATAACATGAGATCGTAATTAGGTCTACAATATAATATATAGAATATTGCCATGTTGGAATTCACATTCTCATATATGGACATATATAGTTTTAAGGTACCCATGAAACAAAATGATATCGATCTACAGTTTGATTTGGTATAATATGCATATTTAATTACTACATACGTAGACAACTACAACTATATATATAGGTACCGATTGTTGAACATGCAACTCCTCTTGTGTGTGTATTATATATAAATATATAAGTATAAACAAACAACAGAACAAAGCCTTTTCCCACTTTGGGTCGGCTACATGATTTTTTTGCCTCCATTCAGATCTATCTTAGGTCATTCTCGGGCTTAGATCCAAAAAACTAAGATCCCTTCGCATAGTCTCATTCCAACACTTTTTGGGCCTTCCACACCCTCTTTTAGCCGGCTCAACATGCCAAAACTCACATCTCCTCACCGGTGCATCAGCTGTCCTCCTTTGCACATGGACAACCCAACTTAAGCGATTTTCTCACATCTTATTTTCGATCGGAGCTACATCCACTTTCATTCTGATGGCATCATTCCGAATCCGATCTTTACATGTATGTCCACACATCCGCCTTAGCATTTTCTTTCTGCTATTGCCATTCTCTGCACATGCCTATGGTTCACAGGCCAACATTCAGATCCATAGAGCATAGCAGGTCTCACAACCACTTTGTAAAACTTTCCTTTGATTTTCAAAGGAATTTTCTTATCACAAATAACAGTAGAGGCTTGTCTCCACTTTAGCCAATCTGCATTTTGTTATATTTGTACCATCTCCATCAATTTCTCCATCATGTTGCAAAATAGATCCCACGTATCTAAAAGAATCTCTCTTCTGAATGTTATCATCACCAATCTTAATATCGATTCCTTCGCCATTGCTTCCATCAAAAGTACACTCCATATATTCAGTCTTAGCCCTACTTATACGAAATCCTTTAGTCTCCTTAGCATGTCTCCAGACCTCAAGCTTCTCATCTCTAGTCTCGTCGATCAACACAATATCTTCTGCGAATAACATACACCAAGGTATCTCATCCTGTATGTGACTTGTCAATTCGTCCATAATCAAAGTAAAAAGAAATGGACTCAAAGTTGAATCTTGATGCAGACCAGTGTTGATGTCAAAATAGTCAGTCTTCCCATACTGTATCCTTACACAAGATGAAGCCCTATCATACATATCTTGTATGAGGTTAATCTATAGGATAAGTACTTGTCTCTTCTCCTAAACTCTCCACAACATCTCCTGTGGGACAAAATCATAAGTCTTCTCGAAATCAATAAAAATCATACGGAGGTTCTTCCTTTTAGCCCTGTAAATCTCCATTGTTCTCCTCAGCAAGTGGATGACTTCAATAGTTGAGCGACCTAACATGAATCCGAGTTGGTTTTCTTTTACTTTGGAAACTTGCCTCAATCTTCTTTCGATCATACGTTCCCAAATTTTCATAGTGTGACTCATCAGCTTGATACCTCTGTAATTTGAACAATTTTGAATGTCTCCTTTGTTCTTATAAAGAAGTACCACGATGCTTCTCCTCCATTCTTCAGGTATTTTCTTGGTTCGTCAAATAACATTGAATAAATTTATAAGCCAAGTCAAACCACGCTCACCTAAAACTCTCCAAACTTCTACAGGAATGTCATCAGGTCCTACACCTTCCCCTTGTCTCATAACCTTCAAAACCTCCTCTACTTCCTTTGTATTCGTCTGTAGCTTGCATGATTCAAATAACTTTCACTACTAGCTAGATTTCCCAAAGTGGTCTCTTTATTTCCCTCCCCAATGAAAAGCTTATGGAAGTATTACTTCCATCTAGTCTTTATATCCTTCTGAGTAACAAGTACGTGACCTTCCTCATCCTTAATACATCTCACTTGAGAAAGATCTTTGGTCTTTCTTTGTCTTGCTTTAGCCAGCCTGAATATATCCTTCTGACCCTCCTTAGAATCGAGATTTTTGTACAAAACTTCATAAGTTTTTGACTTAGCAAGCCCCTTATCGAGTTATTGAGCCGAGCATGGCTCAGCTTGGCTCAACTCGTTAAGCTATCGAGCCCAAAATTCTGGCTTGGGCTCGGCTCAAAAGCTTAATGAGCCAGGCTCACAATCCCTTATCGAGCTGAGCCCGAGCCTGGCTCATCGACCGTTGGCCAGCCCTACCTGAGACTGGTGTCGCCACCTTTCCCGAGACTAGAATGATTATCCCTGCCTGATGGTTCTGCATTCATCCGTGAATGTCGTCGAGTATTGTTCACTTCCTTGTCATTCTTGTAACCGTCATCTATAATCCATGCATGTGTCCAGATCCCCTAATGATTACTATGGATTGTGATGTAGTGGGTGTGCCTGGTATTCTGTATGTGGACTTCACCACAATTTTGCATTGAGGATGATACCATATTTCTCAACTGGGGGGAATTTAGTTTGTCCTGATTGGCATGCCTGAGAAGTTGGTGGTGGAGTACAATTGACTTCTAAGTACTCCATCTCGCAATTTACCCTTCTCCTATTAGGGATACCCCTTTTTGGGACAAGCTTAGGCGTGTGGATTAAGAACCCTTGTTGGAGAAGATGGAGAGGAGGTTGTTAGATTAAAAGGCCTCTTGCCTGTCCAAGGGTGGTCGTGTTGTGCTTCTCAAGTATGTGATGTTTGCTAATCCCGTGTTTTATCTCTCTATAAACAAACATTTGGTGGGGGTGCAAACTCGTGTAGAGTCGGTAATGCTCTGTTTCTTTTGACGGGTTCTGGATAAGAGAATTGTGGTGTCTCCCTTGTGGATCGGGCCTCTATTATGTGGCTTTTGCAGTATGGTGGTGTTGGGGTGCTGAGGCTCAAGGAAATGAACAAAGCTCTGCTAATGAAGTAGGTGTTGGTAATTTAGGAAGGTAGCGATGATATGCTGTGCCGGCTCTTGAGAGGTGGTAGTTCTTTTCATTCACCTTTGACTTTCTAGAGAGGCAGAGGCATTTTCTTGTCCTGATTGCTATCTTTGACCAATTTGAGGCTGCTGCCTGGGGATGTATTTCGAAAGGAGGACTTGTATGAAAAATGGGTGTTATGTGTTTTGTTTTTGAGGATGTTTGCATTGGTAATCAATCAAGACGTACATGTTGCTTATGCCTGATCTAATGGGTGTTGTGCTCCCATTTTTTGGTTCAACCTTCTCTGACCGGTGCCTGCATGACTTCATTAGTATCATGGAGATGCTGAGCGATGTAGAGGACCCATCTGGAGATAGTGATTGCGATACATGTTTTGATGGCATAATAAGCCATATCGCGATATATCGGCGATATATCAACGATATATCTGTTTTCGACAGGTGATCGATATTATCGCCGATATGTCCAATATTTGCCCTTCCAAGGCTATTTTCTTCACAAAATCGGTCCGATATCGATGATATATCGTTGGTATATCGTATCGACACGATACCGATATTACTTGCGCTATTCGATGTTGATTTCTCAGTCAAGAGTGTTTGCAGGTTTCTGTCCAACCCTGTTGTTATTTATCCTAGTAAACTGGTGAGGGTAGGCTGTTCTGTGATTCGAAGGTGCCAGTGAGAGTGAAGGTCTTCATGTGGCTTTGGTGTTGACCAAGGTGCGTTGGGCGAGTATCTTTAGGCGGATTGAAGTGTCCTGTATCTGTGATCCGACATACGTTGAGGACATGGAGCGCTTTTCTTCTCCCATGTTACCAGTTAGAGAGATGTGGTAGGAAGTGGCGATTGATTGGGTGGATTCGTATGTGGTTTGTATGTGGAAGTCTCTTGGCGTTGCTTGTTTAAATTATCAGAGGGGCCACGCCAAAATGCAGTGGTCTTATGGTTCGCTTGGAATGGTGTGGTCTTCCGTCAAGAGAGATTATAATCTGTTTCTAATAAAGCTTGGAGTGTGCACTGTGCACCATTTTGGAGGCCAACCATTTTCTTCTTAAAAAAATCCCGTGGAAATACCATCAACACCTGCTGTGGCTGTAAATTTGCATGAATGTTTATATGAATCTTATCTGACCATCATTCATTTCATGTTTCTGGACTAGTTTATGAATGGAGGTAAGCATGGGTTTTTTATCCGGGATTACGTGAATCACTGCAGTTGCTGAAAATTTCATAAGAAATGTCCTTTCTTGTTTTCTTTTTTAAAGACGGAAATTTCAATTCTAGTTGAGCCACTTATATTCAGCTATAACTTTCGAAGTTACATGGGTTGATATGTGGGGTACAGTAATCACTATAGTTGCTGAATGTTTCATAAGAAATGTCTGTCCTTGTTAGTTTTTGAAGACAGAAATGCCATTTCTTGTTTAATCATCCTATGCAGCTGCAGCTTTTTAAGGATATGTGGGTTGCTATAGGCATAATTAAAATTCATTTGTTATTTGGAAAACATAAAAAATTCATTTCAGAAGAAAATTTAGAGATTTTTTGACAAGGTCTTCTATAAATACTATTTGGGTTTTTTTTCAGAAGTCCGGCCTAAAAAAGAGCATCCTTATAGTTGATAGAACTTTAATTGCAATATCTTGTTGATTAAGAGTGCCCAGAACTACTTATAACCAAGGTCCCATAAACCCACTAATTTACCAACCATGCGATGTAATCCAGACAATCTCTATTTTATAAAGCTTTACCAACTAAAAACAATGGAGTTTTTACTATATAGAGAATGTGCCACATCATGCCGTGGCTTTGTTTGAGATGGTTAGTGTATTCTTCTTTTTTTTGAAGTCAAAAAGGGGAAAGCACGCTATGGTGTCCGCCTTAGCTCCAGTAAAAAGGTTAAAGGTGGAAATACTTACCAAAACCAAGATTCAAAAAGAATCTTAGCATGAAAAAAATATTTTCAGGATAAAATGATCACCGGCAAAGATTGTGCCATTTCTAGCTAACTAGACATAGTTACCATCGGAAAGGAGTTCCCCACGAGGCCTATTTCTTTCCACATTCGAAGACCCCCAAAAAGTCTCCAGGCTCTGTGTATTCAACCGAGTAACTCTTGTGTCCTACCAGATGGGGGACGTTCCGTGACAGCGGAAGAACAAGTGCTCAATGGATTCACTCTCGATGTTGCAGAGTGGACAAAGGTCGGTAGCCCATTTGAACAGTCTGGAGCGTCGATCCTGAGTTAAAATACGCCTCTTTCACAATAGCCATAGGAAAACACAAATTCTGCTTGGTGGTTTCATTTCTCATATAAGTTTGCAGTATCGAACAAGGATGGCATCGAACGTTCCCGACGTGGTGTCAATAGTCTTGTTGGCACGCTTAACTGATAAATCTCCACCTCTCCACTTCTAATGATTCCCGCCCCCCATTAGACCTCTGATTCTCAATGAGTCCAACAAAAGCATAACTTTCTCCAGGCGTGATCTGAAAAACCTGAATGGAAAGTAAGCATCCTTACTCCACCATCCCAACAATCCCTCACCCTCGCAGTTTGAGAGGATGAAAGAGCGTAGAGTCGCCAAAATCTAGATGCCAGAGTACCGGAGTCCGTCCAGTTGTCGGTCCAAAAAGCCAAAGAAGCTCCATCTCTCAAGTATGAAAGGAAGAGATGACGAAACTGCGGCATCACAGACCGAATGCCTTTCCAAAAAGCTGAACAGAAGGCAGGCTGATTGTGCACTATAATTTCACGTACTGTACGTCATAAATTTTTTTAATAAGTTTGCAACTGAGATCATCACTATCTCCCCAAATTCAAGCAACCCATTTCATAAGGAACACCTTGTTCATTGATTCCATGCGCAAAATAGCCAACCATGGCCTCAAATTTCAGCGAAATTCGGTCGGATTTCTGTCGAATATCGATATCCAGTCGAAATCGAAATTCGACCGAAATTACCGAAATGACCGAAATATGGGGGACCGAAATGACCGAAATGACCGAAATTTCGGTCGAAATTCCATCGAAATTCTGTTTTGGTCGATACCGAAATGACCACCGAAACCGACATTTAAGGCCTTGTAGCCAACCCTCCAAGAGTTTTAGGTAAAGTAACAATTTCCCAGTCTATCAAATGAATTCCCTTTCCATGCTGCCCAAAATTGGACCAAAAAAATCTCCTCGTAGTTATCTCTGGACATCGACGAACACCGCTTGGCAACAAGCAGGGGGACATGAAGAAGATTGGGGTAGCCGACATGATTGCCTTTATTAGCACAAACCATCCTCCTCTTGATAACGAAGCTTCTTCCAACCTGCAAACCTTTTTTCCATCTTCTCTATTATGGGCAATGAATCAGAGGTTTTCAGTCTCCCACAGGTGAGTGGAAGCCCAATGTAACTGATAGGAAGAGTACCCCAATCTGTACCTAGCTCTACAGAACAAGCAGTAAAGTATTTTGGGTGTACCTAGTACCACAGGTTAGTGTAATCTTCTTGGGACGATTCAATAAAGTATTTTGGGTGTGATCACATTTAGTCCACACTCTCTTCATTCTTCAAATAAAGATTTTTACAACATGACCCCTCTAAATTTTGCCATTTACGTGATTGCCTTGTATTCTTCATATTTACTTCACAACTCCTGTTATCTTGCTCCGTCTTACACTAGAACCATTGCCATCAGTTTAACTCTTCTTGAGTTATCAAGCCATAGCAAAACTCCACAATGGGATTTTCCTCTCTCTGCTTCTCTCCCCACCTTTTCCATCTTCCTTCCCGTCTTTAGCAACCCAACATTGATACCTTGCAATCAAAAGCTTGAATGACACTACCTCCACGATAAAGCCACTGGTCGTTGGGATACTTTGCAATATGATTCAAAATTGGGCCTAGCACCTTCAACGGATGCATGAACATGTGCAATAGCTCAAATTGCATCGTGGGTGGTAGCGAGTGCTCTGGCATTGGTTGCTGTCAATTGTTCATTCCCAAACATGTCAAGTGGTATTGTACATAATTTTGAGAAGTAGAGCAAAACATACATGTTCAACAAGTGCAACTTTTCTTTCATGGCGTAGAAGGGCAATAACACCTTTCACAAACCGTACCTCAAAAACTTAAAACATATTCCATTTCATACTATAGTGGATTGGTTCATAGGTATCAAAACTATGAAGGAGCCATGAATAACATGAATGGCCTATGCTTGCGTTAGCGCCAATAATAGGTTCCTTAACTCCACTAATAGTCCTGGTCATATCCACAATGCTATCTGGGTTTCCATTAGTGGTTTATGGTGGATTGATGCCATGGAAAGAGTGGAGGGCTGCCACATCATGGCTTCATGGAGATGAATGATCGATTGTAAAGGGGAAGGAGCATGGTTGGCCCAAAGAGTAAATACCGCCTCATGGTGGTTGAAAGGTGGTGCTACGAGGAAGGGGTGCTCAAGCATAGCCTGGAGATTGGTAGTGGGGCGAATTTACCATCAAGGAGAGAGCGAGTTGGGCGAGCAACAATTAAGCAAGAGGCTGGTCCTCATGCGGTTTTGAAGGTGGCGTCTGGAGGGCTGTGTGAACCGCCATCTATGCCACCACAATCGCTATGTGGTGGCAGATAGCGATCTCTGACACCCTCCCCATGACTTGGAGCTGTTGAAAACAGTCCTATCCCTCATCTTCCGCTAGAACCCCCTTCCAACTGTTCGTTCTCGTGGGATGACCCCTTTGACGACCCCCCCCCCCCAAGACCTTGCCGTGGATCATTTCCTCTTCCTATTAGAATCGCTTGACATGACCTCCCTGACGCGGATTTCCTTGATTGATCAGAGTCGCTCCTCTAGCGAGCAATGCCTTGCCATTGCGAGGTTGGCTACCACTTGACGAGGAGCTTTGATGAGGGGCAGTGGAGGAGGGAGGGTGCGGAGGTGAGTTGGCTCAACTGTCTTTGTTCCTTTGTTGTTTGGAGGGAGGAAGAGGAAGCAGAAAGGTTTTAATTTGTAATATGAAAAAACAAGAAGGGTAAATTTGGCATATTTTTGATGAAATCTGTTTATTTTAGGGGCCAAATGGATGAAAATTAGGCTGTGGGTTAAGAGTTACTAGTTTGTAGGGTCTTAGAGTAATGATGAAACTTACAGGGTTTGAGGGCATAACTGACAAAATTTTCATGTTTGGCATAAAAGAAAACAACGGAGATCCACATGCTGGGTATATTCTGTCATAGCTCTTTTATTTTAGTGAGTGACCTTTTCCCCGGCATTCAACGACTAATTTATTTATCAGATACTGCAACTGTGAAAGGGCTGACCGGTGCAGAAGGTCCTATATTGTGGTGTTTGGGGAAGGGTCGAACCACATTATTCTTTATATTTTTGAAAGTGATCTGTAGTTTGTACCATTGCAAGGGGCCTTTCTAGTTTTGTCCTGAAGTTTCTGTTCCTTGTGTTTTATTTAGAGATCTGTAGAACAAGTGTCATCTTCTTCACACGAGTTCAAAGATGTTTTAGCTTCAGAAAGTGCTGTTTTGTTCTTGAAGTGTTTGAAGATAATGGAAAATGCAACTTTCTTGAGCAAGGAGAACCAGGTAAATTTTATCCCTGTCTTTAAAAGCCTTTTTGTGGACACCTTTCCCATGTTCACATTTACTTGACAACTGACTCACATCTTCCTTGTCTATTGTTGGTGTAGAACCATCTGCTTGAGATGAAAATAAAGTTGGACAAAGGATCCACTCTGTCATGTGTTGAGCTTATAATACGTGCAATGAAATTTTTTTCAGGTCATTATCTTATATTTATCGAACTTCGATATGGTAAAAAAATTCCTCATGTAAATTTTAGCCCATAGATCTTTAAGTATTCTTGTTAATAAAACTAGCTGTAATTATTCTGAAGGTCTATCTCTACGTCAAAAGTCATGTTCTAGTTCCAACAGTGCAGCTTTGAGCTGTCGAGCGGACATCATGATTGCGAATAATGATGACAAAATCCAGCGGAAGGATGGATACCAAGGTGCTAAATTTGTTTTGTTATATCGTTTGCTATTTATTAACATAAAAAGAGTTCTAAGCCTTCTCCCACTATGAGTAGGGTCGGCTACATGGATTCTTGCTCAAATCCATGTTGAAAGATTCGACTAATTTTACACTGGTTGTCGACTACCTAACGCAACTCCTGCAAGAGGGGGATTTGAACCCTGGTCTTTTGGGTGGTGGGGGTACTTGCCATTTATTAACCTACTTAAAAAATCTAATATCTATCTTCTGGTGTTCTGAGACCCCCTGTTTTGATTGACAGCAGAGTTTGCTGTGCTATGGGATTTTTTTTCTTTAAGTTGTTTAAGTTTTGAAAGCAACCTGATACGCAACTTGCTCTTTGGGATGTCTTTTGATTAACTCTAATGTCATGAATGTAGCTTTTCTTGAAATGTACAGAAACACGATTCGTGCATAATATATCTTTGTGAAATAGAATGTGGCTAGTCCTGTCGTAGTCTTCTAGAGAATTTTGCTGTGCATTTTTTTAATGCATTTTAGAATTCTTTAAAATGCGTCAAAGCACTAGCTGCCAATTTTTTGAAAAGATCACACTCCCATGTAAGTCACAATCCAAAGCCAAAACTATGATTTTTTCCATGCTGAATGAGATTCAGATCTGTTCTGGATCAGAATTCAAACCTAGACATCCAAAAGCAAGTTCACGCCTTATAGTTTCTTTGCCACACTTTGGGATATTCCCCAACCCCTTGTGTATGACAAATCACCTAAGATTACACCACTTTGTACCTGAGCAATTATTGTTAAAAAACTACTGTTTCCATATGAAATTGTTAGTAGCTCAAGTTAGAGACAACCACTGCAATAATTTTCGAGTAAGTCTGGTATCATCTTTAACTTTAATTTTATACTTTCTATACCAAGTATGATATTTCTAATGATAATATTTTGTTCTTTTGCATTTTCTTCCATTTGTCATGTTGTGTTGAGAGTAATGATTCGTAGTCCTTGAAATTGAGGATGCCTTATACATGTTTGCAGAAAACCATAGTAGAATATTGTCTAGTCGATCAGCTGGCTGTTCTGGGGCTTTACGATCTCCCCCATCTAAAAATTGTGAGGCTCCTTTGAAAAAGCAAAAAATATCTCAGTCCGAACCAGAACTTTCCTCACAAGTTTCAGAATCGACAATAACCAGTTCCACTGAGAAGAGTACTGACACTATTGGATTAGCGTCTAAGAGGAATGGTTTGTTAAGAGGATTTTCTATGAATACCAATGAACGAAATGTGAAGTTTACCAAAGGATCAACCAGGTGGATTTCTACTAATGCCTTCAGTTCAAAGACGGGAAATCACAGTGGTTCAAGTGGTCACTTTCCCAATGCCATTGAGACAACAAATAATTCTGGTTGTTTGAAAAGGAGTCCCTCTGATTCTAAAGAATGCCATACCACCAGTCCCGATGGACACTTTGACCCATTTGCATTTGATGAAGATGAACTAGGAACATCAAAATGGGAGGCACTGACAACGAGAAAAAAAGCAAAACAAACTCATCAAAGAGAAAGAAGTCATCAAAGCAGAAGTATAGTGAAACCATTAGAGAATCAAATCCATCAAAGTGGTGATATAGAAAAAGAACAGAATGGCTATGACTGTACGTCTGTCATTAACTGCGACGAATCGATAGATGAAAAAGATAACCGATTAAATGAGGAATCACATGCAGATCCATCTATGGTTAGTGGGGATTACAACATTCTGGAAGATTTCCTTCTTAGTGCGGTTAAGGTAAAATATCATCAACTTTATTTAGTCGACAGCTTTTGCTCTTCACTTATTAAAGTACTTTGCTGTATTTATGTGCCAGTGGAGGTTGATTGAGATTTTGGATTTGAATCTTATTTTCTGCTTTCTGTTTTCTAAATGTGTGTTAAACACGTATCTGCTCATGTACCCTCTAGAAATAATAGTCAAGAGTGAGAGACAGTAAACCTAATTGAAGTTCGTAGACTTTCATTCTTCCTACAAAATAGGTGACGTGGTCAGAAATGTAAATTATTTCTCCTCTGATCAGTTTTTTAGCGGTATCAGGGCGTCCATGTCAAATAAGAATTCACACAATGAGATATGGAATTATTCTGATGGTCTTTAATATCTAATAAATTGGTTACCTGGACCCGCATACTGCTTGGTTTATGGTAAAATAAACCTTCATATGAGAAGGTGTTGGGTTACCTGGACGGCTGGACCCGCACACTGCTAGGTTTATAGTAAGATAAACTTCATATCAGAAGGTGTTGTATTTAGATGCTGATGCATTTAAATTAGGCAAATTGTTGGAGGGATTTCTTGTGAATTTTGTAGCAATCCCCCAAAATTGGAGATATAAAATCGAGATGTGCATGAAGTTGCAACATATGCACTGGTAAAATTATAAAACTGTTCATAAATGTGCTGTATAGTGTATAGTCTGCCTTCTTTATCTATTAAAGACCTATACCAAGAATATTTTGCTAGAGACTACGAGTATATGTTGATATGTAAAGTTCAATAATCACATGGGTTATGAATGTTGGAATTATTTTGTTACCGGGTTATTTCTCTTTATTTATTTATTGAGTCATGTATTCAAGGTCTTTTATGCTTTTGCTCTTTTTGGCTCTCTAGGGTACATATAACTATGTCCTTTGGTCTCGTGCTTTCAAGATGTTTGTGGTCAGGAGACTTCTATCACATGTTCAATGAAGATTATGCAGGATTGTTCTTCCAGTACGACTACTTCTATTATGCATCTTGCTACTACCTTAGATGCTACAACCCACTCTGCTTCTACCACAACACCAGCCTGGATCATTGACTCCAGTGCGTCTACTTGACTAGAGATGACAGTCTTTTGACATCTTCTCAACCCTATTGCACTGTAAAGCGGCTCGTGTAGCCAACGGTGCTCATTCTTCTATCATCACCGTTGGGACGATGGATTTTTTCTCCAAGCTCAGGCTCTCTGGCTTTTACTGTGCGTAACCGTTGGGCTGCATAAACACCCAACTGAGCGTACACATAAGGAAAAAAAGGTTGTTATACTATAAATACAATGCAACTATAACAATTAGTATTAGGAGCATTGTAAAAATTAGAAATCATAAAGGAAGTGAGCTCCTAACCCTAATAATAATTGACTTGTATTCTATGTAGAGTCCTCTTAGGGATAGGATTTTAGATGTTGGACATGGGCCATATGTAAGTGCGGATGCATTACCACTATGTAGCACCAACACTATCACAAGAGACAACAATGTGTGTGTGTGGGGGGGGGATGAGAGAGAGAGAGTGAATGTGGAGAGTTGTACTTGTTTTTCTTTTTAGTTAATTTTTTTGCGGCTGTCATGAGAGATGATCGAGCGCATCATATCCTGTGTCTTCTTCACATGCTTCCTTGGCTGTTGATTGCGCAACCATTTATAAACCAAATGGTATTAATGCACGCCACTCTCGACGGTTAAGTTAGGCTTGGTATATCGATATGAAATTCATGTATGCTGAGGTCAAAAAATGGTCGCTTGTGTAAATACCATATATTACTGATGTTATGCTTTAATATCTTGTCTAGAGTATATTAGCGATCCAATTTGACTTGGATTTAATTTATAAACTGCGAGTATACTTACTTATTACATGAGACGACATTAGTACCAATTCTAAGAAAATAACGAGTAAAACCTATTCCTTGCATCGTCATCTCAGTATCCTTTTTCTTATATTCATCTTGTCACTTCTACGGTCGAGTTTTTCTTCGATTTTTGCAAAGTGCTCCTGAAATGCTGGCAACAATTTGAGAATAAGTTCTTCTATCACAACAAAAGACTGATGTAAAAGGTGTTCTGCCTGAACAGGCACTTTCTTGTTCATATTGCACAATATGATTTTCTTAGGTAAATATCTTTTTTTGGCTTCGACATCCTCTGTAACCATGATATTTCCTTTATGAAAAATTTATGTATCATTTTGTTGTATTTTGTGATGTCCTTAAACATATTTTATTGGTAAGCTGATGCGATAAAAATATAAATGGAGAAAAGGCGCTTTTAAAATGAAGAGAATTTTTTCTCATTTCTTTTGTCGTAAATTAGTTTCTTCCATCTAAGGATACATTATGTAAAATTTTGGGATGTTAGCTGAAAAGTTGTTTAAAGGGTTACTATTTCTTAAGCTAGTACTTACCCGTTATCCAGAAGTTCCCAGCATAACTTAACACTTGACGAACAAAACAAAAAGTGTTTACAGAAATTGCAGTTACCCCAGTCAGACAATCCAAGCTCGATATGGTTGATTTTTATGGGTTGATTGTAATGGGCAGCTGAAAGTGCTGCTGGCATTGTGCACATCTTGCAGAGATGGCTTCGATTGTTTACCTTACCACTATCGTCTTGCTATGATGTTATTTCTGTTTAAATTCAAATTCCGAGGCACCAGTGTTCAATCGAAATCTGTAATATTATCTTGGACTAAACTGTCTTTTTTGGCAGGTTCTTATTAACTTCACAAATGACAATCTCATCGGCTGTCGGCAGATTGGATCTTATGGAGGTCTGGATAGCATGGCTTCTCTAATTATGAATCACTTCCCAATATTTGACTCTACTAGCAGTCTATGCCAAGAAGAAGTGACGTCGAAACAAAATGTCAGTGCTAGACATCTGAGTAACAAATGTCTGAGCGACCATGAATTGGATTTTCTTGTTGCCATTTTAGGTTTACTTGTGAACTTGGTGGAGAAGGATATCAACAACAGGTTTGTTTCCTGCAGTTGCCTCTGAAAAGTATCTGTTTATATCATTCTCTTTCTAGATAAAGTACACTCTGATTACATGTATTAATTATCATAAAAATACTTACAAAGATAAGACCCATATGCTCAAGACCATTCTCCACGTATCTATCTTGATAGAACATCACTCTGTTGCATGTCAGCTCATAACTTTTCTATCAATCTCCACACCTTAACGACACATCTGAACTGATTCATGACTAAGCTATCCTAGAATTCTGGATGTGAATAGGGATCTACCCAAGCAATGTCAGTCGAATCCCACCTAACATCCAAGTTTTCTTGTGGCTTGTGCGATGTGGTATATAACTCACTAGAGCCCTGATGGTTTCTCGGTGTGTTTTTTCATGGAGTTCTGGGAGTGTGTGAAGGAGGAGGTGGTTGCAGTCGTGCGGGAGTTCGAGGAAGGCAACCGGGGCTTTGAGCGTCTGAACAAGGTGCTCCTTTTTCTGCTGCCCAAGCGGCAGGGGGCTTCTCGTGTGGAGGATTTTTGACCTATCGTGTTGTCCAATGCGATCTACGTGCTCGTTGTGTAAGTCCTGGCAAACCACTTGCAGGGGTCCTGGGAGACATCATCTTGCCTGAATAGACGATCTTTGTACCCGCTAGGCCGTTGACGAACTCTTGGGTGCTGGCCTAGGAGTTGGTGCTGGATTGGAAGAGGGAGAAGCAGAAGGGGGTCGTTTGGAAGGTGGATTTCTCTAAGGTCTATGACTGTGTTGATTGCTTCCTTTGGCGGTCACTGCAAAAGAGAGGTTTCCCTGACATATGGATTGGTTGGGTGAAGAGGTGCATCATAACGACATCGTGTGTAGTGCTTGTGAATGGCAGACCAGAGGGGGGATTTTTCCAGCCGCAACGGGGTGTGCGGCAGGGGTGCCCGCTAGTACCATTGCTTTTTGTGATTGTAGCAGATGCGTTGGCGGTTATGATGAGGTTGGCGACGGAGGACAACTTCTATGCTGGGTACATGCGAGGCGATACTTCTATCCCAATTTCGCAGTATGCCGACGACATGATTCTGTTCATTCATGGGGAGCTGGAGCATACGAGGCATGCCTTATGCATTATGGATATCTTTGGGGAGGTCTCGTGCCTGAAGTTGAACAGAGACAAGTCCAAGGTCATTCCGTTTAGTGTTACGCAAGAGGAGGCACATGTTCTCTACTGTGTTTTACGCTGTCCAGAGGGATCTCTTTCGACCACGTACTTGAGGATCCGTTTGGTTGTTGTTGCTGGTCGCTTGAGCGTGGGGGATTGGAAGGTCATAGTTGACATGGTGGAGAGCAAGGTGGTGGGCATGGAAGATCATATCTCGATATATCAGCGATATATCGATGATATATCGGTATCGACAGGTCACCGATATATCGCCGATATGTCCGATATCGGATATCGACATGCAAAAAAGGCGAGATTCGGTCCGATGTCGGCGATATGGCGTCGATATATCGCCGATATCGGCGATATATCGGTATCGACATGATATCGATATCGATACCGATATCTATATGTCCTTCCATGGTGGTGGGTTGGAGGACAAGAACACTATCCAAGGGGGGGAAGCTGGTTCTTCTAAAGCACGTTCTTTCCGCTATCCCAATTTTTCTCCATGCAGTTGATGCCTGTGGGGGTGCGACGGAGACTGGAGGGACTGATGAAACATTTCGTTTAGTCGGGCATGAGACAAGTAGGCGGGAGATTGCACTTGGTGGGCTGGGACACAGTGACTCTGCCAAAGAGGGAGGTCTGGGGGTCGTAGGTTGGAGCTAATGAATAAGGCCCTGTTGGCAAAGTGGGCCCTTAAGATTTAGGGGAAGTACGAGGACCTGGTTTGTAAGATGATACGGAGCATCTATGTGGTCAATAGTTCGTGGAGAGCGGAGACATGCAGACGACTGTCGTCGCTTTGGAGGGGGATGTCTAGTGTGTTGCTCGAGCTGAGAGATCTCATGAGACCGGTGCTGGGTGATGGACGTGGCTTTGGCTTCTGGAGGGACGATTGGTTGGGTCTAGGTCCTCTCAGAGAGAAATACCCACGCCTCTTCGTCATTGCTGGGGACATGTCCGCTTTGATGTGTTAGATTTGGTCGGCGGGATTTTGGTGCCCAACCTTCGCTGCTTTGTCGAATCAGAGATGCGATGAGTTCGTGGTCCTCTTAGGGGATCTAGCGAATGTGGATGGCCCCGACAGGGGCATGGACCATTTTGCTTGGAAAAAGTGGAGTTCCACGATAATGAAGGCTTTTCGATTTTTCGGCAGGATGCTTGGGACGCTTCAGGAGGACACTTCTAACTACATAATTATTTGAGATAGCAAGGTTCCTACGCGGATCAAGGTCTTCATGTGGTTGGCGAGTTGCGGGCGGTTGCTTTCAAAGGCACGCAGGGCGAGGTTGTTGGGTATGGATGAGATCCTTTGCGATAGATGCGGCCTTGAGCAAGAGGATTCAGAGCATCTTTTTTTGGTTGCTGTACCTCGATCGCAATTTGAGAGCAGGCGACGGTGCCTTGGCTTCACACGGTGGACAATGCGTCATTCTGGAGTTGGGTGAGAGTGGCTTGTGGTAGTTCTCAAGAGGACGCTGTAGGTCCGTTTGCCATACTCTGGACCATTTGGTGTACTAGAAATGAGAAAATCTTTTGAGGCCATCATTTTCTCTGTGAGAGGGTGTTGTGGCACTATAGGGCCCTTGTGTCTCTGTGGGCTAGCTTGTAACTCTGACTTTCTGTTATTTTCTGATGTAACATATCTGTACTCATTTTGTTGTTTTGATCGAATAAATATGCGGTGTGTTCCATTCGTGGTACTACACCCTCGTTTCCCCTAAAAAAAACTCCTGTTTCCACCCCAACAATGAGATGTTCTTGCTTGTGTTCGCTATATAGGCTCTACGGTTGACACGTAATGGTGTTATTTTTCGGGCTAGACGGTTTTGTGTCGAAAATGGTGCTCATAGTTGATTTTCATAATGGTTTTTGCATAATAGGATAGAGAACCCTAAGGGTCCTTATGTAGGTGGAAACCTAGAGTTATGGTCATAATGGGGGTGACTCCATATTGAGTTGACTTGTATACCCTTGGGGTTAGGCTTTACAAAATAGCACTCAACACTTCCCTTCAAGTTAAAGCATATATATCAATCACACTTAGCTTGTTGTAACATTTTTTGAACCATGTGTGAGCAAGTATCTTGATAAACATATATTTTGTCTAATCTGTATAATGTATGCTGAAAGTACGGAGCATCCTTCTTGGTATCACATCTTTTGTATAATGGCAGATTGACAATCAACTTTCACATGTTTAGTGCATTTGTGAAATATGGGGTTTTGGCTTAATGCACTGCAATACAGTTATCGCATCTGAGATCCATAGTGTCACTGAGAGTGACATCAAGATATGTGATTACTGATCGAATCCATACTAGTTCTGCTGCTGCATTGACCATGGTTCTGTATTCACTCCTGACATACCATCGCTTGTGCCTTGTTCCTCCAAGCAACTAGGTTTCCTGCCAAGAAATTACAGAATCCAGTTCTAGATCTTCTATCCATCATGCATACTCTAGTAGTCTTTTTCCTAAAGAGGACTTGATGTTTCTTAGGACCATCATGCATGCGTTGAAGTGACCTGAAATAGGAGAGACCATGAACGAACTCAGTTTCCTCGTAGTAAGAGGTATATCTGATCGAGCAATTTTTAGATATAGTAAATTTCCCACTAGCCGCCTATATTGACCGGTATCTTCGACAGCTTATGGCTTATAGATGCGTCCCTTAGGTTCCATTATTATCTATGCTGGATTGAACTCGAGAATTCCTATCTCTAGAAGCAGATTAGTGGCATACTTATGTTGCGATATAACTAGTCCTCACTTGAATCTGGCTATTTCAATCATCTCTAGAGAGTATCTTATGGCCCCAAGTCTTTGATAACAAATTGTTTTGCTAGCTTCTTCTTTACTTCTGTAATACCGTCAAGAGTCATTTCTTGTGAGGATGATATCATCTAAATACACAAGCATTGCCACCATTCCTTTTCCATCTTTCGTATGAACAAAAGCTAGTCTGCTGACGATCTAGTGAGGCCCAAACTCTTTAGTACTTCTGATAATATCTGGAACTAGGCTCGAGGGCTCTTTTTAAGTCCTTATATAGGTGTAACAACCACACCTTTTGACACTCCCTTTGAGACTCGAAGCCGGGAGGTTGTTGCATGTATACAATCTCCTGAAGGTTGCTATATAGAAAGACATTCTTACATGGAGTTGATGCTAGGGCTAATCGAGTTGTACTTCAACAATCGTGAGAATTTACACCGTGGAGAGACATCCGACCAGAGAGAATGTGTCAAAGAAGTCAACTCCATCGGTTTGTGTACTAAGCGAGCCATTTATCAAGCAATCGATCCATTAGGCTTTTACTTCACTATAAACACCTATTGGGATCCCGCCACATTATTGTTGCTAGGTGTCTCAACTAGCTACCAAGTATTGCATAAAACTAGTGCAAACATCTTCTTTTCCATTGCTATCGCATATGGAATCACCAAGGTTCAGAAAGTCGGTATGCGGTATTCGTTCGGTCAGGCGGTTTGAAGCGAGTAAGCGGGCATGAGGAAGTATACATGGAAGTATATGCGGACTGTGCGGTTTATGTTATTTTAATTAAAAGTAATTAGCAATATAATAATAAATTTAATTACTAGACATTTTATATTTAAAAAAAATAAAATGTACGTATTATAATGTGAAGATTTTCAACCCAAGGTCGAAAGCATTTCCAAAGTTGTCTATTTAGATAATAGAGTGGATCATAAGATTCATAACAAAATATCTATAAATGACAACTCTAAAAAGGTTCATAACAGATCAAAAAAGGTTCATAGTTAATAATCCATTATTTGTGAAATATGTTAGTTAGTAACCTAATAACTACTATGAAAGCTAATGACATTGTATTCACTATTCAAAGAGTTATTATACCAAGATATGAGCTAAGAAGACATCACATTGGTCTGTTATAACAAGAGCACTGACAATAAAATATATAGAAATATGATTCATAACAATATGTAAACAATTTTACTAATTCCCCCCCCCCCCCCCAAAAAAATTTAACCTAAAAATTTCAAGCACTTAATAATGGATAAAACTTTACATTCGGTTAGGGATTCATGTAAAGATTACCTGCAGATAGGTGGAGGAGAACATGCGGAGGAGGTCCAGGCTGTGGGGGTCCAAACGTTAAGGCAAGGTCCAGGCAGAGGGGGTCCAGGGCGAAGGAGGTCCACGCGGAGGATCTCCCACTAGCAGAGGGGTCCAAGCATTAAGGCAATGTCCAGGGCCCAAGCGGAGGGGTCCAGGGCGGAGGAGGGCCACGCGGAGGAGGTCCAGGCGGAGGAGCTCCCACTGGTGGAGATGAGAAGCGCTAGAGGAGCGTTGGAGGCGGATGCGGTGGAGCGTCATCGACAATAGATGCTAGGGATTTACAACGCCATCGAAAGTCTCGAGCTCTGCTCGAGTGGGGAAGGGATGAAGGGTTTTTATTTCCTTATTCGGGTCGGGTCGACTGCAAAGAATCCTATCACAAAAGCAACCGCATATGCGGCTACATATGCGGAATATTCGGTCCGAGTACATGGGCTTGGTGCATATTCAACGTCTAGATCATATGTGGTGCGCTCTATGGCCTGCCTCCGCATATACGGCCGCCTAGGCCGTTTTTCTGAACATTGGGAATCACGAAAAGCCTCGTTTTGTTTGCAAGGGATAGCTGTGTTTGACAATGCTTTAACGAACTGCTTATACGAGGGCCCAATCCATAAAATAACACTACAATCAAAATGGGATGCTTGTTACATTGCTTGGTCTCCTTCATGAGAGCTATGAGAAGTTCAACCGCACTACTCACTTGGTCATGTGCTGTAAACCGTTGTTGTGTCCATGGAAGTAGTATGCCAACGGTTCGTAAAACTTCAGTCTAAGGACATATCTGAGGGAGAGATGATGCCTGCTCAAAACGAGGCGGCAACGCCATCATTGATCAGGAGACGCTCAACCCCGCGCGGCGCACCATCCATGCGTGCGGTTCTCCCTCCTCCATCAGCGCCATCAGCGCGTGCTCCTGATGCCGAAGGCGGCACCCTCCTATACAGGTCCTGCGGGCTATTTTTCAGGAACCCCCAAGGGGGCGGCGCCATTTGAAGGATGGTTCCCAGGAACCCTAGGGGCTCGTGCGTGGTTGAGCCCTAACCATGGGGCCCGACAGTTCAAATAGGAAAAAATGCTTGGTTTGGGCCATATGTGGGCCGATATTTAAAAAAATGTAAAGCCCAAGGGGGCTGGTTTAAAAAAAAGAGGGAGAGAGAAAAAAACGTGTACATGAGGAAAAGTCGTACGCATTTTTTTTAAAAAGTGAATGATTTGAAAAGCCGAAAAAAATTCAACGGCTTATTTTTCGTGGGATGGCTATTAAAAAATGAAAGCATAACCGAGAAAAAAAATGAAATTGAGAAGAAAAGCTGAGAAATTGTGACGGCTTATTGATGTTATTTTCTCCATTATCTTGTCTTCTCCCAACTTTGTCGATGTTCATTGTTCGACAAGTATGGGAGAAAGGGGGAGTATATGTATAGTCACAGGTCTTCTCCAGATTTCAGATTCCAATTTCAGACACGCACATGGATGCGGTCTTTTTAGATGAGCACGTGTTTGCCATCATTTGTTTCGTAGTCCCCATCATCTTTTCTTGTTTTCGGCCAGAGTTTTCATGTGAGCCATCGGGACTCCAGAGCAGAGGACCATTCCCTATGCCATGTGGACAAGGGTTTTCATGTGGTATCATAGGTACTTTAGAGTAAAGCACCATTCTCTGTGCCAGATGTGAGAGACCCATTTATCCGATGAGGAGACTCCAAGCGCAGTTTCAGACTCGATGGTCAGATTTCGAGTCTTCAGTTGACTCACACTCCAACCCGTTCGTCCTCCTCACTTGCAAGGCATGAGAAGCAACGTCCTCGACAACATCAGTTGTGCGTGTTGGGTTGATATTGTCCGTAGTGTCCTGTAACATTTTGTTGAGTCTCTTTCTGTTTGTCCAAGCTGAGCATTGCATGCTCCAGCTTGAGGGGGAGTGTTGGAGTATTTGGTTGTGCGCCTATTGAGTTGTAGATGGGTAAATGGATCATGGCCTCAAATTTCAGCGAAATTCGGTCGAATTTTATTGAATATCGATATCCAGTCGAAATCAAAATTCGATCGAAATGGCCGCAATGACCGAAATATGGGGGTCCTAGTACAAAAAATGATTGAAATGACCGAAATTTCGGTTGAAAATTCCACTGAAATTCGTCCGAAATTCCGTTTCGGTCGGTCACCGAAATGGTGACCGAACCGACATTTAGGGCCTTTAAATGGATACCTCCATGATCCATTTACCCCATCCCAGTGTTTAGTCCCACATCTACCAGTGGTTGGACTTGGAGGCTATGTGGAGGCTATATAAGGAGCCCCAGACTTCCTGTAACCATTGAGAAAGTCAATAGACAAACCTGGCCCTTTGAGGCCTTCTCCCGTGGTTTCATCCCGCTCCTTATGGAGTAGGGTTCCACGTAAAATCATGGTGTTCCATGTTTATATTTCTGTTCTTCTTATGCTCTGTTTATCATTTAGCTTCCGCGTTCTCTATTTTCTAACAGATAGGCATTTTGCAGACACCTCTGATGTCATACCCATGCCACCTTACATCTTAGGCATTCATCAAATGCCTTAAATGCATCAGAAGCGGATTCGCTATGTGCTTAATTTTTCGAAGGAGCAATCCATCGAATAGTTGCCATGAACCAACCTAACCACACCTTCACCTGTAAACCCAACACAACAATGGGCAAAAGGCCTTAGCATTCAAGGGCCACTCGCTTGCACCACAGTTGCTCTCTTGCAACAATAAGCATACCTAGCCAAGATCAAGGCACCTTCCAAAACTTAAGTTTTCAATCCACACAGCACCAGACAACCTCCCTAAGAACATCCTCCACAGCAGCTCCTGACCATGCTATCTACTGCGCAGCCCTTCGTCCACGTCAGCAGCCTCGTCCCTTTATCACAGCAGCAGCCCCAAGATGCCCAACAGCGCCTCCAACCAGGAGTACCTTCGACCAGGTGCGGTGAAGAAAAGACAAAACATGGGGAAAAATGGTAACTCTTCTCTAGCAATATCCAAAAGCGTAACTCGGGTGTTCTTTCACGGATCTGAGCAAAAAACGGCTTGAAAGAGGAGCTCCTAATGGAATGAGACGTTATCTGCAGGCTGATCTTCAATCAACATCCCCCTTTAGCCCTCCGAACTGCCACAAGATGAGGTGATGGGGGTCGGCCCCAAACCGCTTTGGAAATCACCCTAGCGTGTGGGTGTTCTTCTTTATGTTGTGTGGGTGTTCTTCCTTATGTCTGACGTGTGAAATCTGCCCTTTATGTGGAGCTTGAAGGAGGGAAATGTTGAAGCATCTGACTCCGTGTTGCATCAACATGCAGGTGCATGCAATCTTGTGGTTCTGATGTATTGTAGGGAGCTTCTTGCTTTAAAAGCCTGTGCATCTCTGAAAGAATAGTTTGTCTCCATAAAGATTTTCAGATGTAATTTTCTTATTACGATGTAGTTATGTTTGGATTTTGCTTCTTCCTAGTCAACTTTTGTTGGTGACTAGTTCAATTCGTTTGCATTAGATGTTTTTTATGTAATGCATCGGGACATGATCCTTTACTATGTTTCTAGTTTTACGCTGTGGACACTTCATTGGGTCGTCCTGAAGATACGAAGGAGAGGTATTGTGTAGAAAGGCAAGCCTTTTCATTGGGCCATCCACAAGATATGGATAGGAGGTTATGAATAGAAAGACACATCTTTTGTTTAGGTCCTTAAATGCTGTGCGACACCCTCACACACGGAGCATAGGCCATGTACAAGAGGCTCATGTCATCATCATGGGGCAAGTATATGATGTGTGCAAGCATGCACTAGAGGCATGAAGGCTCGTGTGGTGGTACAAGGCGACACATGCATATGTAGGATGTATGCTGACCAAACCAAGAGGCGCATAGGTGCAAGTGTGGTGGTGGTGTGGAGACAACAATGGAAATTTCATGACCCTCCATGATGAGATTCCCGAGGTTCTCTTTTTGATGAAGTATCAGGTTGAATGCCTAATGGGGAACCTGCGTTGATTACTTGTGAATCAGCTGTCGAACTATAACCCTCTATATTTAGAGGAAATTGTTGACGCATATTGAATAACTGTATCTCTTTGTTATTTTATTTTCTTGTTATTCTCTTTATGTAATTTACCCATAGGCTACTCTCCTATATAAGAGAGCCTAGGGCTATGGAATAGAGTATCTCATTCACGTTTCCCAACATGGTATCAGAGCGACGGTCCTAGGCCGAAGTTCTCGAAACCCTAACCCTAACACCCCACCCGCCGGCCTCTCTTCTCCCTCTCTCTCTCGAATCGGCGCCGCCTAACCGATCGGCGATCGTCTCCGATCTTCTCCGCGCCACGCATCGCATCGCGCCTGTGCACGCATCTCGCGCATCTCCTCGCGCCTGTGCGCGCATCGCCGCCTGTGCGCGCATCTCGCGTATCGCCTCGCGCGTGTGTGCGCATCGCCGTGCCTGCGGTGTCCCTGTTCGCGCATCACCGTGCGCATCGCTTCTGTGCGACTGTGCGCACTACTACGCGCACTGTTGTGTGCACAATTGCGTGCGCCAGTGCACGTGTGATCCTCCAGGTGCGTGCGCGCGTGCTCCTTGCACGTGCCTACGTGCCCTAAGCCCCAAAACCCTAGGGCACACATCCTGATCTACATGGGATTAGTTGCTTGAAGTCTACACACGCAACTAATCCCGTCTATGTCATTGTAGACAAAGATTATCTTCTCTCAGTCGCTCCAGTCTTCCGTCTCCAGTATGTCAGACATCAAGGCAGATATCCCGTCTATTGGCGCATTTCGTGGTCCAGCGCCCATTGTCAAGATGGATGGTACGAACTATGAACTGTGGGCAATGCAGTTCATGAGTATGATGAAGTCTACAGGTAAGAAGCACATTCTTACCGAGCCCGAGCCTGCAGAGAAGACTGGAATTCATGCCTCATGGGAGGCAAATGATGCATATGCCAAGGTGTGGCTATCTGGCACATTGGCTATTGAAATCGCCAATGACATTCTACATCAACCCACAGCCAAAGACATGTGGGATATCCTGGCAGCGACATATTCTCAGGCGAAGAACGAGACGAAGATCCTGCAACTACAACATGATATATTTACAATAAAGCAGAACGACCGTCCTTTACATTCTCTCTATACATCATTGAGAGGGATGTTTGAGAAGCTTTATAGCTTCATGCCTCTTACCGCCACGCCAGAACAGCAGAAGACATACAGGAATGCGACGATGGTGGGTGTGTTTCTCGCTGCACTTGATCCAGAGTATGAGGCAGCACGTTCACAGATTTTGGCGGACTCGACTATTCCTCTCATGGAGGAAGCTTTTCACAGATTGAGTAGGATGACAGTACCTTCAGCAGTTGCGAGTCAGAATCCCTCAGCTATGGCGGCCAACAGAGGCCGTGGTTTTCATCACCAGGGCCGTGGACGTACTCCTCGTGGAAGGGGTGGCCGCACTAGGCCAACATGCTCATATTGTCACCGAGTCGGACATACTGAAGACACATGCTACTCAAAGCATGGATTCCCTGCATCTGCACGAGCCGCTGAGCAGATAGAGCCCCCATCTGCTGCTACACTGGATCAACGATTTGATGATCTAGTTGCCCGCTTCAGGGGCATTATCCCACCATCAGGTCCAGCACCGACTACAGAGAGTCATACTGATGCTGCTGCTTCTGCCTCTGCCTCTACTAGTACTTCAGGTAGTACACTTGCACTCCACAGTAGTAGATCTGATACATTGCCGTGGATCATGGACTCGGGCGCTACACATCATCTATGTGGCGACCAGAGCCTACTTACAGGATACACTCAGATTCCTCCAGGATGGACAGTAGTGATTGCCAATGGCACACACTCCCCTATCACGGGTCAGGGGGAGATTAGATTGACATCTTCTATGCAGCTCAAGAATGTCCTACATGCACCACATTTTTCTATGAATCTATTGTCAATTAGTCAGATTACGAAGGATCTCCATTGTCGAGCTATTTTTGATCCATCTTCTTTGATTTTTCAGGACATCCGTATGGACAACGTGATTGGTCATGGCTATGAGCAAGGAGGCCTTTATCGACTGAACCAGACCCCATTTGCTGGAACCACATCTTCTCCTGCTGGACAAGTATCTCCTCTCCTGTGGCATCTGCGCTTTGGTCATTTACCGCTTCAGAAGTTGCGTCTAGTTCTACCCTATGGTCTTTCTCACACACCTATCCAGTGTGAGGCATGTCAGTTGGGAAAGCATCACAGGTCGTCTTTTCCCAGTAGTCAAGGTCGGAGTAGTAACTCCAAGTTTGAGTTGTTTCATGTCGATGTCTGGGGTCCGAGTCGTGTTCTCGATCATCAGGGACACAGGTTTTATATTGTATTTGTGGACGATTTCTCTAGAGCGTCATGGGTCTTTCTTATGAAAAATAAATCTGAAGCAGGAAATATTATTATCCACTTTCTTAATGAAATTCAAAATGTTTTTTCCACTTCTGTCAAGAGTGTGAGAAGTGATAATGCTTTAGAGTTGTGCACCAACATTCTAGCCAATTACTACTCTTCAAAAGGGATTATTCACCAAACATCTTGTGCTCATACATCTCAACAGAATGGGGTTGCTGAAAGAAAACACCGTCACCTTCTTGATGTCGCAAGGTCTCTTCTTATTCAGAGTCATGTTCCGTACTCCTACTGGGGTGATGCAGTCCTTACTGCATGTTACCTTATCAACCGTATGCCTTCGTCTGTCTTAAATGAACAGATTCCTTTTTCACTCATTTACCCTGACAAGGATTTGTTCATGCTTACCCCTCGTGTGTTTGGGTCAGTCGCATTTGTCCATTAGTTGTCGCCTGGTACTGACAAGCTCTCTCCTAGGGCTGTCAAGTGCGTCTTTGTGGGGTACTCCAGAACTCAAAAGGGGTACAAGTGTTTTGATCCTGTGCGTCGGCGGTATATGATCAGTGCAGATGTTACATTTTTTGAATCTATTATGTATTTTTCAGAATCCGGGAATATGCAACCACCACCTATATCTCCTGATATCGTATTCATGGCACCACCAACAACACCACCGCCACCACCACCGCCACCACCACCGCTATCAACAGTATCCCCGCTACCATTCCATTACACCCGCAGGCCTCCTCCAGCTCATGGTCCTGACCAGTCAACTAGCTCGCCTATGGTATGTAATGAAAATATTAATGTTGATGGATCTGACGACATTTCTCAGCAGGATGCATTACAGGAGCATGGTGATAACACAGAGGATCTGGATGTTCCAATCGCTCTACGCAAGCCGAAGAGAAGCTGTGCCAAATATCCAGTATCAGCAGCTGTGTCTTTTGAGAGGCTATCTGGACACTTCAGGACGTTTGCATTGGCACTTTCAGCTACAGACATTCCACGGAACCACCATGATGCTTTGCAGGATTCTAGATGGCGGCTAGCAATGGAGGAAGAGATGGAGGCACTTCAGTCTAGAGGAACCTGGAGTTTGGTTCCTATACCTCCAGATGTCAGCCCGGTGAGTTGCAAATGGGTGTTTACAGTTAAACACAATGCAGATGGCTCCATTGACAGGTACAAGGCACGCCTAGTTGCACGGGGATTCACACAGACATATGGGGTAGATTACCTTGACACGTTCTCCCCTGTGGCGCGTCATTCCACTCTACGGATCCTGTTATCAGTTGCAGTTACTAGAGACTGGCCACTCTATCAACTGGACGTGAAGAATGCATTTCTGTATGGAGACTTGCAGGAGGAAGTCTATATGCAACAACCACCAGGTTTTGCTGTTGAGGGGGAGTGTTCCAAGGTTTGCAGGTTACATAAGGCCATCTATGGCCTTAAGCAGAGCCCCAGAGCATGGTTCCAGAAGCTGTCAGACCTCTTTGAGAAACAAGGATATAAACGCTCCAATGCTGATCATTCCTTGTTTGTACAGAAGACGGCGAGAGGTATCATTGTAATCATGGTTTATGTTGATGATATCTTGATTACAGGTGATGATGACTAGGGCATCAAGCAGGCAAAGGAAAGGCTGGGAATCGAGTTTGTCACCAAGGACCTGGGAGTCCTTAGATATTTTCTGGGGCTGGAATTTGCCAGAAATCCGTATGGATTAGTCATGTCACAGAGGAAGTATGTTACAGATCTACTGAGTGAGACAGGTATGCTAGGGTGTCGACCGGCTACGACACCAATGGATCCTAGCATGAAGCTGTATGATGATGACACAGAGGAGGTGGACAGGAGAAGATATAGAGAACTGGTAGGCAAACTGTTATATGTCACGATCACTAGGCCAGATATATCATTTGCAGTGAGCCGTGTGAGCCAGTTCATGGAGCAACCACGCCAGGTGCATATGGATGCAATACATATGATACTTAGATATCTCAAATCTTCTCCAGGTGCAGGTCTGCTATTCAAGAAAGGAAAGGGGATTTCTATCTCAGCATGCGCAGATGCAGACTATGCAGGATGTCCCAAGGATAGGAAGTCCACCTCAGGGTATGCTGTCTATGTTGGAGATGCCCTAGTCTCATGGAGGAGCAAGAAACAAACTGTGGTAGCTAGATCTAGTGCTGAATTCGAATATAGGGCTATGGCCCAGGCTACTACAGAGATGATGTGGGTGAAAGCGGTGCTGACAGATTTATGCTTAGATGTACCACTTCCTATGAACTTGGAGTGTGATAATCAGGCTGCTTTGTTTATTGCAAACAACCCTGCATTCCATGAGCGGACCAAGCATATTGCGGTGGAATGGCACTTCATACGTGATATGATTCAGAAAGGATTCATTGCCACATCTCATGTTACTTCAGAGAACCAGACTGCAGACATTCACCAAGGCATTGTTACGAGGTCCATTTCAGAAGTGTGCTTCCAAGCTGAGCATGATTGACATCTATTCTCCATCTTGAGGGGGAGTGTTGACGCATATTGAATAACTGTATCTCTTTGTTATTTTATTTTCTTGTTATTCTCTTTATGTAATTTACCCATAGGCTACTCTCCTATATAAGAGAGCCTAGGTCTATGGAATAGAGTATCTCATTCACGTTTCCCAACAGAAATCAAAGGGAAAAAATATTTAGGCACCCTTGAACATTATAATTATAAATAAAGAGTAGAAAGCTAAGTTATAACAATGATATTATGTAAAACTACTGGAAATCATGAATGATGTCTCCTAATCTTCACTTAGTACGAAAAGCGAAGTTGCCAAGGTCTTTTGTAGTTTATACTCTATTCCTTTTATATGCCAATCCCTTATTTAACATTTTACATTTTTTTTAAAAGAATCTTATCTTTTTTATATCTTTTAATTGCAAAAGTCACATTTCTTCTTTTTTGAAGTCAAAACGGGAGGAAACACGCTAAGGTGTCCATCCCAGATGTATTTAATTATATAAAGAGAAGAGGAAACTTATAAGGGCCAGGACTCAAAGAGAACTTTGGCATTAGAGATTAGATTTTCGACGTAAAAATGATTCGACGAAAAAATAGCACCATTTCTTGCCAACCAAATTGCTCAAAATAACGCCAAAGGAGATATCAACTCCCTCCTAGGAAGATGCTTGTTCGCATGTAGGGACTCCTAGAAAGGCTGAAGGCCTTGCATGTTTGCCCATAGAACATCGGATTTTTATCAAATTTCCACCTTTTCTCACAATTGAAAAACAGATGATCAATCATCTCAACTTCTTCGTTACATAGCGGGCAGATCTGAGAAATACCCAGGAATAGTTTGAAGCGTCGCTCTCTGGTCAAAATTCGACATTTCCACATAAGCCAAAGGAACACACCAACATGGTTGGGGACCTTGAGGCTCCACAAAAAGCTACAATCACGAGCTAAAGTGTCAGTAGAGGGCGGTGGGGGGTTGTCCTACATCTTATAGGCACGTTTCACAATAAAGTCTCTTGTTCTCCAAATCTAGTGATCCTTCCACTGTCGGGTTTTGGGGAGATTGGCAAGGGAATCCTTGAGGCTCAAGAAATCCTCCAAGTGCTGATTGGAGAAGTCCGCAACAAAAAATTAGCATTTCTTCGAAGTATTTACTTTATATATATGCTCAAATATATAAATATTTGAGTATCTTTGTTAACCTCCCCGTTTATAAATTGTTGTTATTTATTATTAACAATATATTGTATGATTTGTGCACCAAAGCTTCGCCATCCAATTTACTCCATTTTTAGTACACTTGTAAAATATTGTTGTCTTTTTCTACTAATATAGTACGGACGGATTTACTCACATTTACATCTTTCATTGTTATTCGTCCTTTGGCACTGCATGTTAGAAACAACATTTTCTAAGCGTTACATAATAGGGCAATGCTGTAAGTATGCAGTGGGAGTGCATACTGCTGGCATGGTTCATCCCTATGATCTCTTGTACAATTTAGCCCTGATTTTGGATAATTCTGTTCATTGATATTTAACTTTTTCAGTATGCTGAAATGCCTTATTCCAATCCTTATCAGGTCAAGGCTTGCATGTACTAGAATTCCCACAGCCCAAATAGGGAGATCAGAAAGGCATAGAGTTTCGAGAGATGTTATTCCTTTACTGTGCTCCATATTTCTGGTCAATCAGGGGTCAGGACATGCAACAGAAGATGGCGAAATCTCTCTACCCTGTGTAAGTCTGTAGTCTTCAGCAAGAGAATTTTTTAGTTTGACTATGTTCATGGAGGGATGTGAAGTGTTTATTGTTGACGAGAGTGTTTTTATTTCTGGAGGCCTCTGGTATCCTTTCCAATGTCCTTGTTATTCGTTGAAAAGCCTGTATCCTCGGTTTTAGATTAGAAAAGCTGTCACTTTAGCTGCATGTGATTGACTAATGCTGGTGATGTATATCTCGAAATTTTCATACATCTAATTTTCGAATGCATGGGGATGATCACCCCATGTCAAGGAATCTTTCATAAGCAACAACATTCTCCACATTGAACTGCACAATGAAAGATCATGCATTCCTGGCTAACTATAGCCCTCACAAAAAAGCAAAAGACTTTTCCCCTTTCCTTCTTGGATCAATAAGCTGCACTAGCAAAATTCTGCCCTAAGCCTTAGCACACAATACATCTTCCTATTCAAACTCAATTGACATCACTCCAGAATACCTATAAATGAAACCAAATGGTTAATGCCGTGATCCTCCTCCTGACATATTGAGATATTTTCTATCTTTTATCTCTTTTATGTATTTTTTATTCTTTCCGTATTCATTATGTAATTTATCCAACGGATCTCTCATCTATATCAGAGAACCCTAGGGCCTCATGAGAATACAATTCATTATTTTCCCTCAACTTGGTATCAGAGCGATGGTTCCAGACCAAAGTTCGAGTACCCTACCTATGCCATCGCCCCATCCTTTAGCCTCCGCGTGCACCCCCACCCTCCCTGCATGCTATCGCCGCCACCACCATGGCTTTGCGGGCCGCCGCCGCAGCCGCTCAGGCTCCGCGCGTTGCCGCAACAAGGACGTCACCCTAACAGCCAACAGAGGCCCCAACGCCATCGCAAGGGAGCCACAATGCCTTTGCGCCACTGCTGCTCGCCCTATTACGCTCCCTTGCGACCCCTCGTGCCTCTCGGTGCCAGGGCCGATTTATTTCATCTCCGATGCCAAACTGTGGTATGAAACGGTCTGATTTTGACCAAAAAATGTGATTTCAGAGACCTATAAATCACATTTTCTGACCTGCGTAGACCGAGGATTGACGAGGATGGTTGTATGAGTCTACACATACAACCAATCCTTCATATGATTGTGTAGGCTCGCTCGAATTGGTCTACTTCCTCATGTGAGTTTCGCTTTCGGTCGTTTTTTTTCTATCATGTCAGAAAACAAGTGTGATGATTTTTCTTCGTCCGGTGCCTTCAGGGTTCGTCTCCCTTCGTGAAGATGGACGAGACCAACTATGAGTTGTAGTCCATGCAGTTTCTGACCCTTATGCATTGCAACAATAAGGAGCCGAGCCACATTTGACGAAACCAGAGCTGACAGACAAGACTGGAGACAATGCTTCGCGGAAGCAAGATGACACATATGCACGTATTTGGCTCTCTGGGACCTTCATCACAGAGATAACCATTGATATTTTTAACCAACCCACCGCCAAGGTGATGTGGCATATTCTGTCATCTACTTATGCCCAAGCGAAGAATGAGACTAAGAATCTTCAGCTTCAGTTTGATATATACATGGCAAAGCAGAATGGTCGTCCATTGTACACGTTCTACTCGTTTCGTGGCATGTTTGAGAAGCTTTGCATCTTCATGCTGATTACGACCTTCACAGAGCAACTGATGGCATATTGGAACTCCACGATGGTTGAAGTTCAGAGTATGAGGTAGCTCGAGCACATCTCCTTACTGGGGCGACCATACCTCCCATGGAGGAGGATTATAGTCGTCACAACATACTTCTTATTCCACCTGCTGCCACCACACAACCTTCCTCATTGATGGTTGCTTCTTGCTGTAGAGGAGGCTCTACTCAGTTCAGTTGGCATAGTCCCCGTGGCAGAGGTGGTGGACGTCAGCGTGGTCCTTGCACCTACTGTCGTCGTCCATGACTCCATGACACTTTGAGGAAACATGCTATCAGACGCATGGATACCCTGCATCTTCTCGCATGGTGGAGCAGATTGAGCCTTCAGATACTACATCTCCTTAGGCATATACACATCTTGATGACATTGTCTCGTATATAGGAGATCATGACTCTAGTGGTTGGCACTACCACTACATGATCTACAGATGCTGCATCTGCAGCTAGAGCCTCTTCGAGCTCCTCAAGTATCGCATATGCTTTTATTGGTTATAACAGTGCAGATATGACAGAGTGGATCATGGACTCTTGTGCTTCTCACAATCTGTGTGGAGACAGAGCCCGGTTCATGTCTTACAGGTCTATACCTCCTGGTAGATGGGTTGTTGTTGCAAATGGGGTTTACTTACCCATCACGGGATATGGGGAGGTGCATTTGACGCCATCCATGCAAATGCAGAATGTTTTATATGCTCCTTATTTTCAGATGAATTTGCTTTCTATTAGTCAGATTAGAAAGGATCTACATTATCGTCCCATTTTTGATCCGTTTTCTCTCGTGTTTCGGGACATAATCACGGGCAAGGTGATTGGATGTGGCCGTGAGTAGCAGGGGCTCTACAGACTAGTCTAGCCTTACCATGCTGGTGCCTCTACTATTCCTACTGGACCAATCTCACCTTAACTGTGGCAACTTCGTTTTAGCCACCTTCCTATGTAGAAGTCGTGTCATGTCCTTCCACAGATCTCCATGCGATCTTCCTTTAGTGCGAGACTTGCCAGCTTGGGAAGCATCACCGTTCTTCGTTTTCATCTCGTCAGAGTCGGAGCAGTTCTCAGTTGTTTGAGCTCCTTGACTTAGATATTTGGGGTCCGAGTCGCGTCCTTGATCATCAGGGGCATCATTTTTATCTCACTGTTGTAGATGACTATTCTAGACTTTTCTTGGATTTTCCTGTTAAAGAATAAGTCTGAGGTTGGGTTTGCCATTAAATCATTTATTAGTGAGATAAAGAACATTTTATTTGTTACTGTCAAGTATTTGCATTCTGATAATGCCTTAAAGTTTTGCACTTTACAACTATCCGAGTTTCTCATGTCTCTTGGCATTGTTCACCAGACCTCGTGTGCTTATACATCTCTGCAGAACGGTGTTACCGGACGCAAACATCGTCATTTACTCGATGTGATCATAACCCTTCTGATTTAGAATCGTGCTTCTCACTCTTATTGGGGTGATGTGGTTCTCACTTCCTGCTACTTAGTGAATCGTATGCCATCCTCTGTTTTAAGAGAAAAGATTCTTTTCTCGATTGCATTTTCCGAGAAGCATCTACACCTTGTGTGTTCGGATCTGTGATCTTTGTTCACAATCTTTCGCCTGGTCGTGACAAGCTCTCCCCCAGAGCTGTTAAGTGTGTTTGTTGGCTACTCTCGTACCCAAAAAGGGTATCGTTGCTTTGATCTGCTTCAATGGAAATACTTTGTCAGTGTTGGTGTTACATTCTTTGAGTATGTTATGTATTTCTCTCCTATAGGTGCTGATTGACCCCATCTGATCTGATGAGAGGTCTACTTGCCTCCACCTCCTACAGCTCTACCACCTTCTGTATGTACTCTACCACTTCCATCACCACTACCTCCACCATCACCTCCGGTACCTATACCACCTCTTGTGGCTGCCCCTGGACCACCACCCACATTGACAGAATTTTTGCCTTGTGTGTTTACTCGTAGGTCTCAATTCTGTTCCTCCTACACACAGGTTTTCTCCATCATCCAACATGCCTCAAGTATGTAATGAGAACATTGTTTCTGTTGATGGCACTCCTGAGTTGTCTATACAACAGGATTCCTTACAGGATGAATATGTATCCTCTCAAGAGGGAAACTTACAAATTGAGGAGGTATTATATGATATCGATGTACCTATTGCTCTACGAAAGCAGAGATGTACTTGTGCTTCGTATCCTCTTGCAACCCACGTTTCATTAAGCAGACTTTCAGAGGATTTCAGGAGATTTACCGTGGCACTCTCAGCCATGGAGATACCACACACATATCAGGAGGCCATTCAGGACAGTCAATGACATCTTGCCATGGAGGAGGAGATGATTGCGTTACAGTCGCGTGGCACCTGGAGCCTTGTTTCAGCTCCCTAATTGGCTCATCCGTTGTTAGGTGCAAGTGGATGTTCACAGTGAAGCACTGAGCAGATGACAATGTATATTACTACAAGGCGAGACTTGTGGTCGCTGTTGTAAAAGTCGACCAACTAGGCCGATTAGTCGACCCGGCTAGTCGAGTCAAGGGCGCGGGGCAATCGACTCGACTAGGCCTAGTCGGCCATTAGTCGGTCAACTCGACTAATTAGACTGACTACTCGGTCGACTTTTACATTGAGATTTTTTTTGTTATTCGATTTTTTAAAGTAAACTTATTCTAATATGCTTAATGTTATATTTAAATATAATTACTTCTTTTATTTAATTATGATAGTATAGAAAATGTACAAATCAACGTAAATATATAAGAATATGTATATAAAAATTGATTTATATATATAAAATAATTAAAATAAATTTCAAAACCGACTATTGATTGATAAATCCGATTAGTCATCCGACTGTTGATTAATCCTTAGTCAGTGACCCCGCTGGTCGAGTATCGACTACCGCTTTCTGCAACCTTGCTTGTGGCATTGATTTTTACCCAGACATGTGAGGTGGACTATCAGGATACTTTTTTTTAGTGGCCAGACATTTTATTCTGCGTATACTTCTATCTGTTGCAGTGACACGGGATTGGTCTCTCTATCAGCTTGATGTGAAGAACACTTTTCTCTATGGTAACCTACATGAGGAGGTTTACATGCAACAACCACCTAGGTTCGCTGCTGAGGGGGACTATCAGAAGGTTTGCAGGCTTCATAAGACGATTTATAGCCTTAAGCAAAGTCCAAGAGCATTATTCCGAAAGCTTTTGAACTTGATAGTGGTTTGTGAGATCGACTGCTGATCATTCACTGTTTGTTCAGAGGACTCAGAGAGGTACAATGCCATACTTGTGTATGTTGATGGTATCATTGTTACATGGGATGATGAGCATGACATCCATGCTGCTAAGGATTTTCTAGCTCAGCAGTTTGTGAACAAGGACCTTGGAACTTGGAAGTATCTTACGCTACTTCCTTGGACTGGAGTTCGTCAGGAACCAACGAGGTATTATTATGACCCAAAGGAAGTACGTTACAAATCTTCTCTTTGAGACATCCATGGTAGATTGCATGCCCAATACTACTCCTATTGACCTGAGCATGAAGTTCTATGATGATGACATTGAGGAGGTCGACAAGAGCTTGTTGGGAAGCTTCTGTTGACGCATATTGAGTTACTGTACCTCTTTGTTATTTTCTTTTCTTGTTATTCTCTTTATGTAATTTACCCATAGGCTACTCTCCTATATAAGAGAGCCTAGGGTTATGGAATAGACATCTCATTTACGTTTCCCAACATGGTATCAGAGCGACGGTCCTAGACCGGAGTTCTCGAAACCTAACCCTAACCCTAACCCCACCCGCCGGCCTCTCTTCTCGGCGCCGCTCTCGTCTCCGATCCGATCACCGGTCTTCACCGGTCGCCTGCGGCGCCTCTCCGATCTGCGCATCTCGCCCCTGCGATCTGCGCATCTCGCACCTGCGATCAGCGCATCTAGCGCGACTCCAGCGCATCTAGCGCGCAGCGCATCGAGCGCATATAGAGCGCAACGTGCGCATCTAGCGCGCAACCTGCAGCGCCTCATCTCCGATCTCGCGCGCATCTAGCGCGCAACCTGCATCTCTAGCGCACAGTGCGTCTCCACCGACTGTGCGCCTGCGCACATCCAGCCACTGCGCGCTCTCCTGTGCGCTGTGCACTGCACGCGCATCCAGCCACTGCGCGCTTCATCCAGTTGCGCGCGCGCGTGCTTCCTGCACGTGCCTGCGTGCCCCAAGCCCTAAGAATCTAGGGCACAGATCTTGATATACATGGGGTTAGTTGCCTGACGTCTACACACACAACTAATCCCGTCTATGTCATTGTAGACGAAGATTGTTATCTCTCGGTCACTCCAGTTTTCCATCTCCAGTATGTCAGAAAGCAAGGCTGATATCCTATCTATGGGCGCATTTCGTGGTCCAGCGCCCATTGTCAAGATGGATGGTACGAACTATGAACTGTGGGCAATGCAGTTCATGAGTATGATGAAGTCTACGGGTAAGAAGCATATTCTTACCGAGCCCGAGCCTGCAGAGAAGACTGGAGTTCATGCCTCATGGGAGGCCGATGATGCATATGCCAAGGTGTGGCTATCTGGCACATTGGCTATTGAGATCGCCAATGACATTCTACATCAACCCACAGCCAAAGACATGTGGGATATCCTGGCAGCGACATATTCTCAGGCAAAGAATGAGACGAAGATCCTGCAACTACAACATGATATCTTCACAATAAAGCAGAACGGCCGCCCGTTACATTCTCTCTATACATCATTGAGAGGAATGTTTGAGAAGCTTTATAGCTTCATGCCTCTTACCGCCACGCCAGAACAGCAGAAGACATACAGGAATGCGACGATGGTGGGTGTATTTCTCGCTGCACTTGATCCAGAGTATGAGGCAGTACGTTCACAGATTTTGGCGGACTCGACCATTCCTCCCATGGAGGAAGCTTTTCACAGATTGAGCAGGATCATAGTACCTTCAGCAGCTGCAAGTCAGAATACCTCAGCTATGGCGGCCAACAGAGGCCGTGGTTTTCATCACCAGGGCCGTGGACGTACTCCCCGTGGAAGGGGTGACCGCACTAGGCCAACATGCCCATATTGTCACCGAGTCGGACATACTGAAGATACATGCTACTCAAAGCATGGATTTCCTGCATCCGCACGAGCAACTGAGCAGATAGAGCCCCCGTCTGCTGCTACACTGGATTAACGATTTGATGACCTAGTTGCCCGTCTCAGGGGCATTATTCCACCATCTGGTCCAACACCGACTGCAGAGAACCATACTGATGCTGCTGCTTCCGCCTCGGCCTCTACTAGTACTTCAGGTAGTCCACTTGCACTCCACAATAGTAGATCTGATACACTGCCATGGATCATGGACTCCGGCGCTACACATCATCTATGTGGCGACCAGAGCCTACTTACAGGATACACCCAGATTCCTCCAGGACGGACAGTAGTCATTGCCAATGGGACGCATTCTCCTATCACGGGTCAGGGGGAGATCAGATTGACGTCCTCTATGCGGCTCAAGAATGTTTTGCATGCACCGCATTTTTCTATGAATCTGTTGTCAATTAGTCAGATTACGAAGGATCTTCATTGTCGAGCCATTTTTGATTCATCTTCATTGATTTTTCAGGACATCCGTACGGGCAACGTGATTGGTCATGGCTATGAGCAAGGGGGCCTTTATCGTCTGAACCAGAACCCGTTTGCCGGAATTACAGCTTCTCCCGCAGAACAAGTATCTCCTCTCCTGTGGCATCTGCGTTTTGGTCATCTACCGCTTCAGAAGTTGCGTCTGGTCTTACCTTATGGTCTTTCTCACACACCTATCCAGTGTGAGGCGTGTCAGTTGGGAAAACATCACAGGTCATCTTTTCCCAGTAGTCAAGGTCGGAGTAGTAACTCCAAGTTTGAGTTGTTTCATGTCGACGTCTGGGGTCCAAGTCGTGTTCCCGATCATCAGGGGCACAGGTTTTATATTGTATTTGTGGATGATTTCTCTAGAGCATCATGGGTATTTCTAATGAAAAATAAGTCTGAAGCTGGAAATATTATTATTCACTTTCTAAATGAGATTCAGAATGTCTTTTCCACACCTGTCAAAATTATGAGAAGTGACAATGCCTTAGAGTTATGCACCAACAGTTTAGCCAACTACTACTCCTCTAAAGGAATTGTTCACCAAACATCCTGCGCTCATACGTCTCAACAAAATGGGGTTGCAGAAAGAAAACACCGTCACCTTCTTGATGTCACAAGGTCACTTCTCATTCAGAGTCATGTTCCGTATTCCTACTGGGGTGATGCAGTCCTCACTGCATGTTATCTTATAAATCGTATGCCCTCGTCTGTCTTGAATGAACAGGTTCCTTTCTCACTTATTTATCCTGACAAGAATCTGTTCAATCTTACCCCTCGTGTGTTTGGGTCAGTCGCATTTGTCCATCAGTTGTCGCCTGGGTCTGACAAGCTCTCTCCTAGGGCTGTCAAATGCGTCTTTGTGGGGTACTCCAGAACCCAAAAGGGGTACAAGTGTTTTGACCCTGTTCGTCGGCGGTATATGATCAGTGCAGATGTTACATTCTTTGAATCCATTATGTATTTTTCAAAATCCGGGAACATGCAGCCACCACCTATATCTCCTGACACCGTATTCATGGCACCACCAACAACACCACCGTTACCACCATCTCCACCACCACCACCACCACCGCCACCAATAGTGTCCCCGTTACCATTCCATTACACCCGCAGGCCGCATCCAGCTCATGGTCCTGACCAGTCAACTAGCTCGCCTATGGTATGTAATGAAAATATTAATGTTGATGGATCTGATGACATTTCTCAGCAGGATGCATTACAGGAGCATGGTGATACCACAGAGGATCTGGACGTTCCAATCACCCTACGCAAGCAAAAGAGAAGCTGTGCCAAATATCCAATATCAGCAGCAGTGTCTTTTGAGAGGCTATCTGGACACTTCAGGACGTTTGCATTGGCACTTTCAGCTACAGACATTCCACGGAATCACCATGAGGCTTTGCAGGATTCTAGATGGCGGCTAGCTATGGAGGAAGAGATGGCGGCACTTCAGTCTAGAGGAACATGGAGCTTGGTTACTATACCTCCAGATGTCAACCCGGTGAGTTGCAAATGGGTGTTTACAGTGAAACATAATGCAGATGGCTCCATTGACAGGTACAAGGCACGCCTAGTTGCAAGGGGTTTCACACAGACATATGGGGTAGATTACCTTGACACGTTCTCCCCAGTGGCTCGTCATTCCACTCTGCGGATCCTCTTATCAGTTGCAGTTACTAGAGACTGGCCACTCTATCAACTGGATGTGAAGAATGCTTTCCTGTATGGCGACCTGCAGGAGGAAGTCTACATGCAACAGCCACCAGGTTTTGCTGTTGAGGGGGAGTGCTCCAAGGTTTGCAGATTACATAAGGCCATCTATGGCCTTAAGCAGAGCCCCAGAGCATGGTTCCAGAAGCTGTCAGACCTCTTTGAGAAACAAGGATATAAACGCTCCAATGCTGATCATTCCTTGTTTGTACAGAAGACGGCAAGAGGTATTGTTGTAATCATGGTTTATGTTGACGATATCTTGATTACAGGTGATGATGACCAAGGCATTAAGCAGGCAAAGGAAAGGCTGGGGATCGAGTTTGTCACCAAGGACCTGGGAGTCCTTAGATATTTTCTGGGGCTGGAGTTTGCCAGAAATCCGTATGGATTAGTCATGTCACAGAGGAAGTATGTCACAGATCTACTGAGTGAGACAGGTATGCTAGGGTGTCGACCTGCTACGACACCAATGGACCCCAGCATGAAGCTGTTTGATGATGACACAGAGGAGGTTGACAGGAGAAGATACAGAGAACTGGTAGGCAAATTGTTATATGTCACGATCACTAGGCCAGATATATTATTTGCAGTGAGCCGTGTGAGCCAGTTTATGGAGCAGCCACGCCAGGTGCATATGGATGCAATACACATAATACTTAGATATCTCAAATCTTCTCCAGGTAAAGGTCTGCTATTCAAGAAAGGAAAGGGGATTTCTGTCTCAGCGTGCGCAGATGCAGACTATGCAGGATGTCCTAAGGATAGGAAGTCCACCTCAGGGTATGCTGTCTATGTTGGAGATGCCCTAGTCTCATGGAGGAGCAAGAAACAAACTGTGGTAGCTAGATCCAGTGCTGAATCCGAATATAGGGCTATGGCCCAGGCTACTACAGAGGTGATGTGGGTGAAAGCGGTGCTGACAGATTTATGCTTAGATGTACCACTCCCTATGAACTTGGAGTGTGATAATCAGGCTGCTTTGTTCATTGCAAACAATCCTGCATTCCATGAACGGACCAAGCATATTGAGGTGGATTGTCACTTCATACGTGATATGATTCAGAAGGGATTCATCGCCACATCTCATGTTACTTCAGAGAACCAGACTGCAGATATATTCACCAAGGCATTGTTACGAGGTCCATTTCAGAAGTGTGCTTCCAAGCTGAGCATGATTGACATCTATGCTCCATCTTGAGGGGGAGTGTTGACGCATATTGAGTTACTGTACCTATTTGTTATTTTCTTTTCTTGTTATTCTCTTTATGTAATTTACCCATAGGCTACTCTCCTATATAAGAGAGCCTAGGGTTATGGAATAGACATCTCATTTACGTTTCCCAACAACTTCTTTATGTGACAATCACCAGGCCAGATATATCCTTTGCAGTGAGAAAAGTGAGTCAGTTCATGGAGCAGCCTAGACATGCACATATGGATGTTGTCCATATGATTCTGAGGTATCTGAAGGTCTCACCTGGCCCTGGTCTTCTTTTCAGCAGAGATACATCCATTGCCATTACATCTTGTGCAAATGCAGATTGTGCAGTGTGTCCCTAAGACAGGAAGTCTACCTCTAGCTTTGTAGTGTTTATAGGGAGTTCTTTGGTGTCATGGAAGAGCAAGAAGCAGACAATGGTTGCCAGATCCATCGCAGAAGCATAAGACACAACCATGGCATAGGCTAGCACAAAAATGATGTGTGTCATATCTGTTCTTACTAACCTAATGATGAATCTGTGATTCATCACTCTAAAAGTTGAAAATAGAGCTTTTGTTCCCGAGTAAATAGCAGCATATTTCCACTTATATTGTAAAATTAGCATTCATGCATGCAAGCATAATATCTGCATTTTAGCATTCGTACTTGCATTAAATAAGAAGCCAATTTCACATGTAAATATCCACCTGTATATTAGATAAAATACCTTATTTGTATATATTTTATACTAACTCCAAAGCTAATAAAACCAACTCTATAGTGTATATATTACTAACACTAATTAAAGAAAAATCTCTAAAAAATACTAAATTGCAAAATTGACAAATAAAACCCCAATCCAAGTTTGAGACTAGAAACCTTAAAACACGCATATCTCTCTCATACAGCCTCCAAATTAGGTCTACTCACTTTTAAAGTAATATACATTTCAAGACCTTCGAAACAAGACCAATTTCATTAAAATCGGAGCTCGTATGCAAAACTTGGGTTTTGGGCCCCTTTTGTATATTGTACAAATTGACCGTTTTGCCCCTGTATTTTACCATTTCATTTTCTTGATTATTAAAAATCCAAAAAATTAGACTAAGTTGTAAATATTCTTCTCATATTTTCTCTATTTTTATTTTGATTTTTCTCTCTTTTAAAAATGACAAAAAAAATTACAAAAGATAAAATGCGGTGTTTTATATCTATAAGATACCACCCAAAAATACATTTTTGTACAGATGATTTTATTTGATTCTCGGCCCTTCACGAAAGTTGTAGATCTCATCGAGACGAACAACTTTCGTGTTGACCACTTTTTGATTTGATCCCTCTTATTATTTCTTTTTGATTTTTGTTTACATTTAATTTTTGATTTTTTTTCTTCTAGGAGCGACATGTGGCCGCTCCTGGAGCCGCCACATGTCACCCTATTTTTTCATTAATTTCGGATTTATTTTATTATTTTCGGATTTATTTTTATTATTATTTTATTATTATTATTTCTAGTAGCCTTTTATTTTATTTTATTACTTTATTTATTTAATCCCCTTTTACCTCTTCTCATTTCTTTTCCCCCACTCCAAGCCACATTAACCCCACTTCCTCCACCAATCTCTCCACTCTCTCCATCTCTTTTCCAACTCCATCCTCTTTATATTCCCATCTTCTACTCCATTATTTTTCATCCGCCATTTCTTCAATTGAGAGGGAGAGACCACCAGCCCCCGGGTGTTGTCGGTGACAGCTTCAGCATCTTCCGGTCGAGCAACGACGGTTTTCAAGGCGAGATCCACGAGGACTCCTCCTCGTGTCGTTGTGCATCACTTCAGATCACAATTGAGCTTCTTCGATTTTTCGTCGGATCGAATCGAGGCGACGACAACCGGAAGCCGCACTCCGTGGCTTCATTTTCGGCAAACCACAGGTAAGTATACTCTATCTTAATCTTGTCACTTCATTTTTTATCTAACGATTTTTTTCCTTGTTTCATCCACAAATCATCAAACAAAAAAATCACACACACCACCTCTTCTTGCACTTTTATTCCTGATTACAAAATATAAACACAAAAAATTTTTACAAAAAGAAAATACAAAAAAAAGCAGGTCTCCCTTGGCCGACCACCACCTCCAGGCCGACCACCGCGCGGCCTGTGACGCCGTTCATCCTCCGTCCGTGGTTGCCATCCCCTCCCGCCGCGCTCAGACCTCCCGCACGTTACTGTAGCGTGCCACACACCTGCCACGGCCAACACGCTGCCTCCGCCACGGCCAGCGTGCCGCCGGCCTCTGAAGCCCCCAGCTCGCTCCGACGTCGCACCCCGCCCTCCGTGCGCCGTACGCCACCCATATCCGCACGTGGCCGCACCGCGTGCGCGGCTCCTCCTCCCACCACGCGCCCTTAGACGCCGCCGCGCGCGGTTGCGAGCGCCACCCAGCAGCTCGCGAGCAGCCGCGGCCGCTTCCAGCAACCGGCATCGACCTCACGCGCGGCCCGCGCCACGCGTCAGTCCCGCTCGCTGTGCGCAGCCCCGCGGCTGTGCGCCGCCCCTCGATCTCCGCCTCCGCGCCCGGCCTACCGACCGCCGATCCTCCAATCCAGCCGCCAGCACCACCGCTCCTCGCTCCTCGCGCGCCGCCGCCTGCGCGGTAGCCTCCCAGCCGCGGCCGTCCTCCCGCCGTCCTCGCCGCTGCGCACGCCGCCCCGACCTCCTGCGCAAGGCCCGCCGCCGCTCCCAAAGTGCCCCCGTTGCCTTGTGCCCTAGCGGCTAAAGAGGTCCTCTTTTTTTATTTATATTTTGTAACTTTTGCATGGTTTTCCCATTAAATTTGTCTAATTGCAAATGTTTCCCTGTTCATAGTTTCAGCTTAGTTTATTTCATTTCTGTATTACATTGACACTCCTGCGTTCGAACATCAATTTGGACATTAGTTTTGCATCATTTTTTAATAAAAAAATTGTCATATTGTAGATCAACTAATTGCTTATCTTTTGGCTAGTTATTTGTTTTTTTGTGGCTATTAGATTATTTATTAAAAATCAGAGACTGAAAATCAAAGATATTTTACCCAATTACGCTCTGAAATTCGCACAGGCCTATTTATTGCTCTAAAAATTGCGAAACAATTGTGGATGATGCCTCTCATTGTGCTTTAATTACTGTCCAAGTTTCATCAAAGTTGGAGTTGTCATTTGCATAGAATAAATTCTTGAGTCAATGCAGTAAATGATTTTTAATTAAATCTACGAATAAGATTTTTGAGAAATTTAAAGTCTCCTGGATTCCTTATTAAAACATCTATTTGAGATAAATAGATCTCTGAATAATTTGATTTCGTGGATTTATTAGGAATTAAATACGCATAGTCGCTCTGTTTTCATTAAAATATTCATAAAAAAATCAAAAAGTATCAGAAAATTCTAAAAATATTAGTGTAGCTTCATTGCATCATATTTAACTTTCAGTAAATTTTTCATAGTTTTTGCATATCATTTGCACGAAAAATTGCGTAAAACCCCTAAAAACGTTTGCATTTTTCATGTGTGCATTTTAAATCCAAAAATTCCAAAAAAAATCCATTTTGCATTAATCATTGAATTAGGTTTATAGGAAAAATACAATTTGGTCATTTTGTATTGATTTAACTTTAAAATTAAATTTGGTTAAGTTGTTGATTTTCTTAATAACCTAGTTCACTCGCATATGTGCATTGGCATTTTATCGCATAAAAAAAGTACAAAAAGAAATCCACTTGAAAAACCGCAATCTAATCCATCTAACTTGATCCCGAGTTGTTCCTTTGCCTCCTTGAGTCGACCCTGGGGCTTGCCCAGGCTAAACAAACATAAAACCGCATATTAATTCATTCGACGATTAATCAATTCGTGCGGTTATTTTTGATCGACGCGGATCTATCCGACTGCAACGCACTAGTCAACTAGACAACATTAAAAGGGTGGGTTCCGCGCCCGTCACCTAACGGTTGAGGTACCTCTTCCCATGCACCTCCAATGCGGCAACCGTGATGCTCTCTTCATCGCCAACAACCCAACCTCTCATGAGAGGACATAGCATGTCGATGCAGATTGTCTATACACTCGAGACATGATATAGAAGAGCCTCATCTCCACTACTCATGTTAGCTTAGGAGATCAGACAACAGATGTACATACCAAGGCCCTAGCCAGAGGGCCTTACCAGAGATGTTATTCCAAGCTGGGCATGATTGATATATATGCTCCTGCTTGAGGGAGAGTGTTGGGATATTTTCTATCTTTTAGCTCTTTTATGTATTTCTATTCTTTTCGTCTTCATTATGTAATTTACACAATATGTCTCTTCTCTATAGAAGAGAACCCTAGGGCCTCATGAGAGTACAATTCTATATTTTCCCTCAACATGACATGAGGTCTAAGGAGGGAAGGGGGTGGGGTTGTTGGTCGTGAAGACAATTGTTGCCATATCCATTACGTTTGGCAGTGATCCCCGCAGTGGGGAGTCACCCGGTTATTCATAAAAAAACATGACATGAGGTCACATTGTGTCATCTGTTGCAAAAACATGGGCTCTGAGTGTCTTCATCACCACTTAAGGTTTTTACAATAACTGCATGAAGATCTTCACCCTCGAGAATGCTTTAGATTAACTTACAGTCCCTCCTTAGAGCATCTCTGAGGATGTTGTACCATAAGTGACATGTATGCCTTCTTCACGACCAACAACCCCACCCCCTTCCCCCCGACCACCGAAATAAAAAACCCTACATGCAACTGACAAGGCATTCCTCTCCAAGGCCTTAAATGTCGGTTTCGGTCACCATTTCAGTATCAGCCAATACAGAATTTCGATGGAATTTCGGTGGAATTTCGACCGAAATTTTGGTCATTTCGGCCATTTTTTGTACTAGGACCCCCATATTTCGGTCATTTCGGTCATTTCGGTCGAATTTCGGTTTCGACTTGATATCGATATTCGACAGAAATTCGACCGAATTTCGCTGAAATTTAAGGCCATGTTCCTCTCCTCCATTGGAGAGTACAACCTAGAGAAGTGATTGCAAAGACCTCCCTCTTCTGTCCAGTCATCTGTCTCATTTTTCATGAGCCTGAAAGATTAGCTATCGCCTCCAAAACATGGAAGGTGGCCTCGCCTCGCTGGTTGTAACATCCACCTAGATAGAAAAGCCGTATATACCTCTGAGAAGGCCTCACAACATGTGCTAACTAGATCCTTAGAACTAAATCACTCACTTTATAAGCAAAACACTGTTCATTTCCACAACTCTCAACACTCCCAATCCCCTATTCTTTAGCTACATTTCCATAAATGAGCTGTGAACAAGAAGAATGAATTTTGATTCTGGATAAGAGCAAAGACTTTGTACAGTATCGAGCTAGGGATGCAATTTGTGTTCTTTTTATCTTGGTTCTATTTCAAATCTCGCTTCACCGTCTCATTCTAGCAGAGACTTTGTATAGTATCGAGCTAGGGATGCAATTCATGTTTTTTTATCTTGGTTCTATTTCAAATCTTGGAGTAGTTGTTCATAAGGATTTGAAGGATTGCATGGTTGAGGTGCAAAGATTCGGGGATTGGATTATTTTGCTAAAATTAGTGCTCGAAAAAGAAAGTCTGAATATCATCTCAGTTTATGACCCATAAATTGGTTTAGATAAAGGATTAAACAAGGAAGATTTGTATAAGATTATGCAAGGAATCCCACAAAGAGAGATGATTTGCCTAGGTGGAGATCTTAATGGACATGTGGGAAAGGATGTTTCAGGGTGGACATGGCTTCATGGATAGAAATGAAGTGGGAAAAGTCATTCTGGATTTTGTAATGGCTTATGATCTTTTCATAGCAAACACTCCCTTCAAGAAGAGGGAGAAACATTTAATTACTTATACTAATGGCTTGACTAGAACACAGATATATTACTTTGCGTTGAGGAGAAGAGATCGGTTGTGTTGCAAAGACTGCAAACTAATCTCTAGAGAGAGTTTGACCACCCAACATCATTTCTAAGTCCTGGACGTGCAAATAAAAGGGCTGGTAAAGAAAAGGAGGGTTTCCAAGATCATTAGAACTAGCAATCAAGCTTCAGGAAGAAGGTTATAGAAGACTTATCTTGAGATTGTAACAGAAGTGCAAACAAGATGTGGGAGGCGGTAACATCTTGTATCCGAAGGGTAGATAAAGAGATGCTAGACGAGTCGAAGGTAGGAGCTAAGGAGGCTTGATGGTGGAGTGGAGAGGTGCAAAGAAGCTCAAAATTAAAAAAAACATGCTTTAAAGCTATGTCTTAGGATAGAACATATGAACCTGTCACAAAGTACAAAATGATGAAGAAGGAAGCAAAGAAGTCTGTAAGTAAAGCTAAATCAAAAGTTTATGAAGTTTTGTACAAAAATCTCGACTCTAAGATGGGCCAGAAGGATATATTCATGTTGGCTAAAGCAAGAGAAAAAAAGACCAAAGACCTTTCTCAAATGAGATGCATCAATGATGAGGAAGGTCACGTGCTTGTTACTCGGAAGGATACATACACTAAATGGAAGCTGTACTTCCATAAGCTTTTCATTGGGGAAGGAAATTGAGAGATCATCTTGGGAGATCTAGCTAGTGGAGAAATTACTTGAATCGTGCAAGCTATAGATGAATACAAATGAAGGAAGGAGACGAGGCTTTGAAGGTTATGAGACTTGAGAAAGGTGTGACGTGACGACATTCCTATAAAAGTTTGGAGAGTTTTAGGTGAGCGTGGTTTGACTCGATTTACATATTTATTTAATGTTATTTGGTGAAACAAGAAAATTCCTTAAGATTAGAGGAGAAGCATCGAGGTGACTCTTTATAAGAATAAAGGAGACATTCACAATTGTTCAAATTACAAAGGTATCAAGCTAATGAGTCACATAATGAAAATTTGGGAACATGTGATCGAACGAAGGTTGAGGCAAGTTTCCAAAGTAAAAGAAAATCAAGTCGGATTCATGCCAGATTGCTCAACTATTGAAGCCATCCACTTGTTATGGAGATTTATGAAGATTTATAGAGCTGGGAGGAAGAACTTCCACATGATATTTATTGATTTGGAGAAGGCTTATGATTCTATCCCAAGAGAGATATTTTGGAGAAAAGACAAGTACCTTTCCTATACATTGACCTCATAAAGATTTGTATGACATGTCTTCATCTTGTGTAAGGATATAGTCTGGGAAGATTGGCTATTTTGACATCAACATTGGTCTGCATCAAGGTTCAACTTTGAGTGCATTCCTTTTTACTTTGAGTATGGACGAGTTGACAAGTCACATTCAGGATGAGATACCTTGATGTATGTTATTCATTGATGATATTGTGTTAATTGGTGAGATTAGAGATGGAGTAAATAAGAAGCTTGAGGTCTGGAGACAAGCATTGGAGACTAGAGAATTTCGATAAGTAGGGATAAGATTGAATATATGGAGTGCACTTTTGATGGAAGCAATGATGAAGGAATCAAGGTGAAGATTGGTAACGATAACATTCAGAAGAGAGATTCTTTTAGATACATGGGATCTATTTTGCAACATGATGGGGAAATTGATGGAGATGCTACTAATAGAATAAATGCAGGTTGGCTAAAGTGGAGAGGAGCCTCTACTGTTCTCTGTGATTAGAAAATTTCCTTGACAATCAAAGGGAAGTTTTACAAAGCAGCTGTGAGACTTGCTATGCTCTATGGATCTGAATGTTGGCATGTGAACCATAGACATGTGCAGAAAATGACAATAGCAGAAATGAAAATTCTAAGGTGGATGTGTGGACACACACGTAAAGATTGGATTCATAATGATGCAATTAGAAGGAAAGTTGATGTAGCTTGGATCGATGATAAGATACGGGAAAATTGCTTAAGGTGGTTTGGCCATTTGTAAAGGAGGTCAGCTGGTGCACCGGTGAGGAGATGCGAGTTTTGGGATGTTGAGTCGGGTAAGAGAGGGTGAGAAAGGCCTAAGAAGTGTTGGAATGATACTATGCGAAGGGATCTTAGTTTTTTGGATCTAAGTCTGAGAATGACCCAAGATAGATCTGAATGGAGGCATAGAATCCATGCAGCTGACCCTACTTAATGCGGGGAAAGGTTTTGTCATTGTTTTTCTATTTCAAATCTTGTTTCTCTACCTCATTTTCTGCGTAACTTAGACTTTCACTTTGGGTTCATAAGATCACGTCGCTTATGCTTTATCTCACACCCTAATGATTGACTTCACAGGCGAGGCACGATCCGAAGGGGAAGTGGTCTAAAATTTATAGCCTGATAGATGCGGAACTTCTATAGGAAGTCTAAGAGGGCTGGAAGCGATGACCTGTTAAGGAGGCATCATATACTGGGGGAAAACTATCGAAGAGCAAAGGCTAGGAGGGTGCATTTGTGGTTGAGTCCTAGTCCAACAGTGCAACCCCCTATCATACCAAAGCTTGACTGAAAATCTCTCCATTTAACTTTCCAATCACTGTTTGCTCCCCAATAAGCAACTTGTGTGCAGACAAGTACATCCCAAAGCACATACTTTGGAAGCACCAATATGCCACTGTGAAAAAGAAGTGTTGCTTTCCAATCATCTAGTTTCTATAGTTAGCGATGAACCTAATAGTACAACAATAGTATTTGTCATTATGTAGCCATTCTTGCCCATCTCATAGGCAACCTCCCGGGAATGTTGAAAGGTACAACGTGGATTTCTAATGGTACGTCATTAAGCCTGAAAATTCACCAACTCTACATTATAGTTGAAAGTCATCTGAAGTAGATGAGAAAATCCTCAATGAAGAAGTGGGTGTTGTCGTCAATATACAACCCTCAAGCCTATATATGACGTGCCCTTTGGAGCAACCACCTTGGACCGCCTGCGATGTAATTATGTACATGCATTTGCTGCAAGATTGAAACAAAGATGCATTAGAGGACACCCTTGCTTGACTCTTCTCTAGAGTAGAAAGGAACCACCGAAACAAAGATGCATTAGAGGACACCCTTGCTGGACTCTTCTCTAGAGTAGAAAGGAACCACCCTCTGGATGCCCATTAATCAAAGAGTTATAACACACTTCATTCACGTAATCCAAAGCTCAGGGAAATCTCTCTTGTGGAGGGAGTTTCAGAGAAAATTTTGGTCCATTGCATCTTGTTTTGTGAAAATCTCTTTCCAAAGAAACCTAGACACTTGACTTCACCAACTAGCCACCATCTCATTAATATCTGTCATCATCTAGCCTAGTACAAAAGTCTCCGAACGTGGACAATCCATATCCCCGAGGACACAACAAAGTCTGTAGTCCAGGAGATTAGACATAAGAAGAGATATATCATTCCATAGTGTAATATGACTCTCGACCCTCAATGCTACCTACCTCTTTAGAAGTAAGAAAATTGGCCTTGTAAAGCTTTTCAAAATCCGAGTTCCTAGCTTTGAACTTCTCAATGGTAGAGGGCAATCCTTCCTAAATGGTAGAGGGCAACCCTTCCTAACTTTACTCTATGGTATAAAGAAGTCACCCTTCAGATGCACACTAATTAACACCGAATAAGATGTAGAAGTCACATACATCTTTATCTAAGCAATCCCGAGCTCATGAATCTGTCTTGTAACCTTTCGGGTTCCGTAACTCTTAACCCTTCGGGTTTTGTAACCTTTAACCCTTTGGGTTCCATAACCCCTCAGCGTTATTTATGTATTTTTCCTCTTGTACTCTCTATGATTTTCTCTCTATATGATAGACCCTAACCCTATGGAATAGATATCCCATTTGTCTCTCTTCTCCACATGGTATCAGAGCAATGGTCCTAGATCGAGGTTCTGACCTAAAATGCCCACCGCCACCTTCAAGCCTCGCAAAAGCCTGCGCGGGCCATCTTCCCTGAATTAGGGCCCCGCGCAAGGTCCTCCAATCGCCTCCAGTGCAGCAACCCCCCCCGCTAGCGCTACCCTGCGCTTTCAGAACCTCCTACGAAGGTCGTCAGCCCCACAACTACCTTCCACGAGTACCGTAGAACTCTTTGGAGATCCAAAACTCATCACGGATCGCTTCCAAGAATCCAGATATGCTGTCCATTGAGGGTTTTCAGCCCTTCTTCAAAGGCAAACGTGAGTTCTAAGGTATTTTTTAGCTCTTATATGCATCCATAGTTGATCACAGGATCATCTTTCTATTTTAAGACCACCATGACACCTTCTTCTACCGAGACAAAGCCCTTGGCCACAAATATTATGGCACAAGGCACTACTATCAAACTCAAGGGCACAGAAAATTACGTGCTCTGGTCTCGATCTTTTATGGCATTCATTGGTGGTCAGAGGAAACTCTACATTTTGACTAAAGATTCTTTAGATGAAAAGGACAAAGAGTACGACAACTGGCAGACTGATAACTATTTGGTTATCAACTGGATGACCAACAGTGTTGAAGCTCGCATTGCCTCAAATCTTCTTTACAAAAATACGACCAAGGAAATGTGGGAGGATCTTGAGCAAACATACTCCCAGAAGAAGACGAAGTGATGCCTTGCAGACATTTACAGGCGAATCTGGTCGGCATCTCAGGGTGATTCCACCCTCATCGAGTACTACGGGCATCTATCCAGCTTGTATGAGGAGCTTGCAATATTCTAGCCCTCATGTTGCACCAAACAGATACAAGAGTGTTCTGACTGGCAAGTATATCGCTTTCTTGATGGCCTGCATTCTAGATACAATGTAGCGAAGGAGCAATTTCTTATATCAGACACACTGCCAACAATGAAGGCCATCTTTGACCGACATGAGGAGCTCGAGACATCCGCTGCCCGACCTCCCGTCTTACCTTCAACAGAGAACTTTGCACACATCGCCTCATCTGGGCGGGGAGGCAGATACAGCTTACAAGGAGGACGCGGACGTGATCCAAATCGAGGCCGTGGACGGGAATCTGGACGAGGCAATGGCTTTGATCGTGGTCGTGGGCGAGACTCTACTGCCCCATGCACTCATTGTGGTTGGTGGAACCACTCGACTGCACGGTGCTGACAGAAGTTTGACGTACCTTCTTATCACGCCAATAATGCTTATGAAGATGCCTATGATGTGGAAGAGGCATCGCCTACCACCAGTGGCAAGAATGTTCATCTTAATGATGCAGATTACTCCCGCCTAATGCAGATCCTTCAGACTCCAGGACCTACCACCACTAGTAACACTACAACTGCTCTCTGGCCACTCCTTCAGGTACAATATTTAACTCTACTATCACTCCTACTCCAGCTTGGATTATTGATTCCGGCACCTCTACTCATCTCACCGGAGAAGGTAGTCTGCTCACCTCTTCCATACCATCTATCTCTGTGAAGTTAGTTCGAGTCTCTAATGGGACTCAATCACATATTACTACTGTCGGAACTGTGAAATTCTCTTCCAAGCTTTGACTTTCGGGGGTTCACTGTGCTCATGACTTTACTCTTAGCTTGCTGTCAGTTCACAAGATTTGTGTTGAGCTTCATTGCCGTGTGATATCTGATGAGTCTTGTTATTTTCAGGACATTCGGGCGAGGCTGATTTTTGGTGGGGGTCATGAGAAGAACGACCTATATTACCTTGACATACCCTCAGACTCCAATTTTGTTGGTGTTGCATCTATCTCCGAAGATCCGCTCCTATGGCATCTGCGCCTTGGGCATCCCTCTGCCAGGGCCATCTCCATGATATTTCCTGAACTCTCTGCTCTGAAGCCCTTTCAGTGCGAGGCATGTGAGTTCGGGAAACACCATCGAACTTCGTTTCCTTTTCATACTGAGTCTCGTAGTACTGCTGCTTTTCATCTTGTTCACTGTGATGTTTGGGGACCTTGTCCGATCCGCACATTAAGTGGTCATCGCTATTTTATAGTTTTCGTTTATGATTATAGTCGATCTTCTTGGGTCTATCTAATAAAGGAGCATTCAGAGATTAATTAAATTGTCAGAAATTTCATTCGATATGTTAAAACTTACTTTTCTAGCATTGTTAAGATCATTCGTACCGACAATGCTCTTGAGTTAACCCAACATGACTTGACCTCTTTCTTTGCATCCCAGGGAACTGTTCACCAAACATCATGTCCATATACCTCACAACAGAATGGTATAACTGAGAGGAGACTCCGACACTTGCTAAATGTTGCCAGTTCTCTTCTTAGTCAAATGAGTATTCCTAAACAATATTGGGGAGATGCTATCCTTACCGCAGTGTATCTCATCAACCGTGTTCCTTCATCTGTTCTTAAAGGGGCAACTCCATTTTCCTTACTTTATCCTATCAAGTCTCCTTTTCCTATACCTCTGCAAATTTTTGGTTGTATTGCCTTTGTTCATAACTTTCATGCAGCTGACAAATTATCCTCTCGTGCCATCAAATGCATCTTTCTTGGGTACTCTTGTACCCAGAAAGGCTATCGCTGCTATGATCCTGTTGAACATTGATACTATGTATCTGCTGATGTCACCTTCTTTGAGCAAACAAGTTATTTCACACAGACTGTGAGTGACATTCCCCTGGACCTCCCTCCACCAATCATCTATACTCTCCAGCGTACCTCTATACCTTCTACACCAATGTATGTACCTTGCCTGTCCTTTTATGCAGGATGATATGACTACTTCGAGTGCTCCTACCACTGCTGTCCCGGATGTACCTGGGGAGCTTCCTATAGTTCTACGCAAGCAAAAAAGGAAATGTACGTATCACCCCATGTCACATTTTACTTCTACAGATGGTTTATCTAGCTGTGACAAGAGATTTGCCGATGCTCTGAATCCTATTACCGTTTCAAGAGATCATTTCATGGCAATGAAAGATCATGGTTGGTGACAGGCCATTGATGAGGTGATGGATGCACTTACCTCCCAGGGTACGTGGGATCTTGTGCCGTTCACCCCGGGAGTTCGCCCTATGGCTTGTCGATGGGTCTTCACAACCAAACAATTGCCTGATGGTTCTATTGACAGATTGAAAGCCAGACTTGTTGCCAAAGGTTTCACACAAACCTTTGGAGTTGTTTATTTTGAGACCTTCTCGCCTGTTACCAGAATGGGGTCGATACATACCATTCTCTTTGTTGCTGCCAACAAGACTTGGCCTATTTATCAACTTGATGTGAAGAACGCCTTTCTTTATAGTGATCTTGAGGAGGAGGTTTACATGATGCAACCACCTAGGTATGTAGTCGAGGGGAGCATGTATGTCGACTATGCAAGGGCATTTATGGCCTGAAGCAGAGCCCAATGGCATGGTTTGATAGGTTCACTACGGAGATCAAACACTTGGTTTTCAGAGGACAACATCTGACTACTCTGTCTTTGTTAGACGACAGTCCACTGGCACGATCATCCTTGCTGTCTATGTTGATGATATGGTTATCATAGGAGATGATGTAGATGGTATTAAGGAGACCAAGGCCTTCCTCCAGAAGATGTTTGTCACGAAAGATCTCGGCCAACTTCGTTATTTTCTTGGCATCGAAGTAATACGCACTACGGAGGGGCTCCATCTTTCATAGAGAAAGTATTGCCTCGATATTCTGACTGAGGCAGGACTTCTTGGATGCAAGCCATCTGGCATCCTTGCAGAAGTGAGAAAATATTCAGCATTTACTGATCCATCTTTTGAGGATGCAACACGATACATAAGCTTAGTGGGAAAATTACTCTATCTCACTGTTACTAGGCCAGATATATCATATGCTTTGAGCAGAGCCAGTCAACATATGAAGAAGCCTCTTTATAGTCACTGGCTGGATGTTCTTTTGATCCTTCGATATTCGAAGGAATCTCACGGACGTGGACTTTTCTATGGGGTGAATGGACACACTAATATCTCCGCCTATACAGATTCTGACTATGCTAGCTCTCTTGAGGACCGCTGATCCACTACAGGATACGTCATGTTTGTTGGGGATAACCTTGTCACTTGGCGAAGCAAGAAGCAGACAGTGGTATCCAGATCCAGCGCGGAAGCAGAATACAGGGCAATGACTCAGGCCACATATGAGATCACATGGCTTGTTTCTTTCCTAACAGAACTTGGCATGTCAGTCGCCACTCCTGTACCCTTATACTGCGACAACAAGTCTGCCACGTACATCGCTACCAATCCAGTTTTCCATGAGCAGACAAAACACATTGAAGTTGATTGCCATTTTATTCGTGATGCAGTACGAGAAGGACGAATCAACACTCCACACATCTTCACTGAACTTCAACTTGCAGGCATCCTCACAAAGGTCTTCCAAGGAAGCGCCTAATGTACTTAGTATCCAAGTTGGTCATGATCGATAGATATGCTCTAACTTGAGGGGGAGTGTTAGAATTATTGTATTACAATTATATTTGTAACCTTTCGGGTTCCGTAACCCTTAACCCTCCGGGTTCCGTAACCTTTAACCCTTCGGGTTCCGTAACCCCTCAGGGGTATTTATGTATTTTCCCTCTTGTACCCTTTAGGGTTTTCTCTCTATATAAGAGACCCTAGCCCTATGGAATAGATATCCCATTTATCTCTCTTCTCCACACTAATTAACACCGAATAAGAGGTAGAAGTCACATACATCTTTATCTAAGCAATCATGAGCTCATGAAAATCTGTCTTGTGGATGGAATTCCAGCGTAAATTCCAATCCGCTATATTATGCTTTAGAAAAATCCAGTTCTCAAAGTGACCTAGGTGCTTGACTTCCCTTGTTTGTCACCATCGATCGAGACAAATGAAGATGCTCCCCCTTCCTTTGTATAAAGTCAAGATATGCTCACAAACCCCACCATTCCCATTACTCTTCAAGTCCCTTTGATTAAAAATGATAGAAATGGTCCATTAGGTTCGTTCCCACAAGACTACGCCCTCTACCTTTTTCCACCACCATCTTGCACAGCATGATGGTTAATCACCAAGTTAAATACTCTTGTGCTATTATCCATTTCCTACAATCGGAATTCTGGAACCTCAACCTCTATTCAAAATCCACCTTTAAGTCCTCCTAGACCGTCTCTTTAGACGTCCTTCGTGCTACCAGTTTGTTTTCTGATAAACCCTGTTATCCCCCACTCTACAAATATGATGATTTAATGGAGGGCGTGATGAATCTCATATTTATCATGCTAAAATTAGTCAATTAGGCTATGCTCCCCATAATTCAATATGCATGTAATAATTAATATAGCATCATTAGCATTCATACATATGTAAATAACATTCGCATTTCATCGTGCACAAGTTTATAAAATAAGGAATCAAGAATCCATCTATAAATTGACCTAAAAAGCTGTTACTTCCCCTTTTTTAATTAATTCATTCTAACTCCGATTTACCCAAAAACACTCCATTGTGTAAATATTACTAACAAGAATAAATAAAAAATAAAAAAAATTGCTAACTCAAATAAGTGTCAAATAAACCCAAGTTCTAATTTCACATCCGACGGACTAAAACGTGCATATCTTACTCATACAATGTCCGTTTTTGGTCTACTCACTTTTAAAGCACTCCATTTTCAAATACCTTCAAAACAAGACCAATTTTAGAAAATTCGGAGCTCATATGTGAAAGTTGGGTTTTGGGCCTTTTGCGCATTTTAGCTTTTTGCTATTTCTGACCTGAGTTTTTATGTACATAATTAATCATTTTTATTTTATTTCTTCTTCATTTGTGTTCTTTGATGAAAGCTTTTTCAAGCGGCATAAAATTCCAAATCTAGATCAGGACTGAAATCAAAGAAACTAACCGAGTCCGAGTAACCCTTGTGAGTCTGTACAAATATCTTGTATTCCGTACTCTTATTTTATTTTCCTATTTTCTTATTTATTAAAAATTAAAAAATAGATTAATGTGTAATTAATTTTCTTGTATTTTATCATATTTTTTCTATATTTTTTTATCCTTTTTAAAACCGCAAAAAAATCAGAAAACCCCAAAAGCCGGTTTTCTATATACATGGAAAGCCACCAAAAATACCACTTTGTACAACTGACCTCTTTTTGTTCTCGATTCCTTCATGAAAGTTGTAGATCTCGTCGAGACCAAGGTTTGAAAAAACGAAAGGCGGAACGAGGCGTTTTCCCTGGAAGCGAGGCGAGGCGTAGCCTCGAGGCGGTCGAGGCGTAAGCCTCAGTTTGTATAGAAAAATAATTATAAAACATATAATAAATATATTTATTGGTGAATTATTATAATCTGACAAACATATAGTATATAACAATGTAATATACGATGATATTATTAAGATAAGAACACTAAAAAGGGATATGTTAATGCCATAAACCTTTCTACTAAATTTCTACCAAATCAAAAGGAAACCATTGGCTATAACTATCACTAACTTTTTTTATCAAAAAGGGATTGGCTATAGTTGCCACTAAAGATATCTAAGTTGTTGATATGAATCATACGATTTGAATCCTAATCATATGTTCTACTGAACCGGATGAAGAACGTAATGATGTTCCCCCTATGCCACCATACCCTACCAGTACGGGGGTCTCGCTGCCCGGTCAGCGAGCCTGGGGGGGCTAGGGGGGCCCAGGTTGGCCCCCCCTTGCGGGGGTTGCAGGGGGCAGCGCCCCCGTCCAAAATTTTTTTCTTATATGTGTATTCGAATTCGTATACGCTTTCTTATATATTAAAGGTGTAATAGTAAGACTTTATTGAAATAATTGGACATGTTAATGTTAAATATGAATATGAAAAAGGTTAAATTTAAGCATATGAATATGAAGGAGGTCAAATTTAAGCATTCATCTTCCATAAATATATACTCAACAACAAAACCTTTATAAACATATGAAAATACGAATAGGATAATTTTTTTCTTTAAAAAAATACTTGAAAAAGCCCCTGACGCCTCACCTTGCGCCTCGCCCCGCCTCAACGCCTCGCCTCGCCTCGACCGCCTCAGGCATCCGAGGCGCACGCCTCTGCCAGGGGGTCTGAGGCGATCGCCTCAGGGCGATTTCCCAACGCCCCGTTTCGCCTCGAGCGCCTTTGCGCCTCGAGGCGCGTTTTTTTAAACCATGGTCGAGACGAACAACTTTCGTGAAAGAAATTTTTCGATCCGAGGTCTTCTTCTAATTCTTTTCTATTTTTCTTTCTCTTTTAAATTTAAATTTTTTTGGGTGACACATGGCAGCCCCTAGGCGTGCCACGTGGCACCCCACTTCTCTCTCCTGTTCTCTAGCCTAGTCACAAGCCACACACGTGACCTCTCCTCCTCTCTGGTCACATGCATGCACGAGAACCCCACCCCCTCCCCTTCCCTGCGACCGCCGGCGCCTCCTTGCGCGTAACGCCTCCGCCACTCCCCTCCCTCTGCAACCTTTACGTAGCCACTGCATAACGGTCCTGCGCCCCCTCCGGTCGTGCACCGCCCTCGCCGTTACCCATCTCACCCCTCCTATAAAGCCCCTCCCCTCGCCGACATTCTTCCCTATCCACCATTACAGAGCCAACTGCTCCAGCTTCGTGCACCTCGCAGATGGCAGCAATCGAGGCACACTTCGTCGCGTGAGGACGAGTCGACAACACTGGTGAGATCCGTGGACCATCTAGCCCACGTAGTAGTCTTCTTGGCTGCTTAGCTTGTGTTCTTCGTCGGACCACTTGAGCAACTACCAGGAGGCATGGAAGGCCATATCGATATCGATATCGTTTCGGTCCGCCCGGAAATGGATATATCGGGATATATCAACGATATATCGACGATATCGGTGGAAATGTCGAAAATGACGCAAAAAGCCAATTTTTTGGTATTTTTTCAGAAATTAAGGTCATCTAAGATATTAAAACAACAAATAACGTACAAATACACACTTATATCACATATCGGTCCATTTATAGACCATATATCGCACATATCGGTATCACACATATTGGTCATATCGAACATATCGATATTAATATTGATTCTTGACTTATAAATATTGGAAATGGATTTCATTCAAGTTCTTATAACATGAAATACTACAAATATACACCTAGAAAATACATATAGATCATTTATGAGGACTATGATCCTTATAGTGCACATATCGGTCATATCGAACATATCGCTGATATTGTTAGTTGTTGACATACTATATATATTGAAAATGGAGTTCATCCAAGTACTTTGATCACTAAATAATTTACAAATGTTCTCTTACTCTCTTAGATAACACATATCGATCATCTATGAACCTTATATCGTATATATCGATACAGCTGTACTGTTAGTTGTTGACCTATATATATATATTAAAAATGGAGTTTATCCAAGTTCTTAGATCACTAAATAACTTGCAAATATACTCTTAGATCATACATATCGATCATCTATAAAGCTTATATTGCATATATCGATCATTTCGAACATATCGATATTAATGTTGATTCGTGACTTATAGATTTTTTTGAAGAATTGACTTATAGATATTGGAAATGGATTTCATTCAAGTTTTACAACATGAAATAACTTGTAAATATACACCAAGTTGAAGAACCATTGTATGCACTCTCCTGTCGCACCATACCCTACCAGTACGGGAGTCTCGCTATCATAGATTGTTTTAAAACTAGGTTTAGCTAGATAGGTAGTGGAATCGAGCTTGCATGAATAATAACATTCATATATAGGGATATCGACGAAATATCGGCGATATCGGTCGATATCTTGTATTTTTTGTACTGAATCCATTCATTTTTGACCGATATGGGCCGATATGGTGATATATCGCCGATATATCGGCGATATATCGCCGATATCCCTGTAAAAGGATATACACTCCGATTTCGATACCCCCAACCTCTCGATACCGATATATCGACGATATATCGCCGATATATCGCCGATACGGCCTTCCATGCCAGGAGGCAGAGCTCCTCCTCCCCAGGCGCTTACCTCCGCCCACCTTCTCCAGTTTCGCTTCTCTCTACCTTCCAGGTCCCCCGCACCTCCGACCTTGCAAAGGTCGGAGTCTAGCTCCGATTCCTTGCCTCGCAGTAGGAGCTCCGCTCCCGTTTCCCCGTCTCTTGATTTTGCTTGCCGGAACAACGCGCTCCGCCGACCGCCCTCATCGTCTCTGCGCCACAGCTACTCTCGCCTACGCTCGACCGTGTGTCGGTTGAGCTTGGGTGCCTCTCGCCTCGCCGGGCTGCCTCTCCGCCCTTCTCCTTCGGCTGCAGATGACCACGCTCCACCGCGCTTCCGACTCTTCGACCGTGTGTCGGTCGAGGCCTCCAGCGGCACCATTGCGTAAGCCGCGCTCCACCGCACGCCCTGGGCATCCGTCGCCCGGGCCATCAGTCTCCAGTCGCCATTGGATCAGGTCCAACCATTGATCCAATGACCCCTCTTCCGCCACGTCAGCCCCTCTTGAACCAGCTCGCCAAGCCTCCAGGCCCGGGCATCCGAGCCTTACATCAACCGCCACATAAGCTCGGAGACCTGAGCCTCCACCTCAAGCTTGAACCTCGCACGCACGTGCTTCGCACGTGCGTTGGAGGAGAAATTGCAACGACCCCCCTGATGGTCTAAGAAATCACACAAATATCCCCGCCTCAGGAAGCACGTGCCTTGCACGTGGTAGCTGGGTAAATTGCACTTGAGACCTTGCGCCTCCAAAAATTTGAGGAAATACCCCCGCCTGGGGTATTTCATATAAAGGCCCCTCTGACTTTGTGAAATTACAGATAAGCCTCCCCGGGGACTCATTTGAAAGACAACAACAACAACAAAGCCTTTTCCCACAATTAAGTAGGGTCGGCTACATGGATTCTTCGCCTCCATTCAGATCTATTTTGGGTCAATCTCGGACTTATATCCAAAAAACTAAGATCCCTTCGTATAGTCTCTTTCCAACACTTCTTGGGCCGTCCTCGCCCTCTCTTAGCCGGCTCAACATCCCAACACTCGCATTTCCTAACCGGTGCATCAGTTGACCTTCTTTGCAAATGACCAAACCATCTTAAGCGGTTTTCTCGCATCTTATCCTCGATCGGAGCTACACCAACTTTCTTTCTAATTGCATCATTCCGAATCCGATCTTTACTTGTATGTCCATACATCCATCTTAGCATTTTCATTTCTGCTACAGCCATTCTCTGCACATGCCTATGGTTCACAGGCCAACATTCAGAACCATAAAGCATAGCAGGTCTCACGGCTGCTTTGTAAAAATTTTCCTTTAATTTTTAAAGGAATTTTCTTATCACAAAGAACAGCAGAGGCTCCTCTCCACTTTAGCCAACCTGCATTTATTCTATTAGTAACATCTCCATCAATTTCCCCATCATGTTGCAAAATAGATCCCAGATATCTAAAAGAATCTCTCTTCTGAATGTTATCGTCACCAATCTTCATCTCGATTCCTTCACTATTGCTTCCATCAAAGGTGCATTCCATATATTCCGTCTTAGCCCTACTTATACGAAAACCTGTAGTCTCCAATGCATGTCTCCAAACCTCAAGCTTCTCATTTACTCCATCTCTAGTCTCGTCAATCAACACAATATCATCAGCAAATAACATACACCAAGGTAACTCATCCTGAATGTGACTTGTCAACTCGTCCATAATCAAAGTAAAAAGAAATGGACTCAAAGCTGAACCTTGATGTAAACCAATGTTGATATCAAAATAGTCAGTCTTCCCCGTCGGGGTCCTTACACAAGATAAAGCCCTATCATACATATCCTTTATGAGATTAATGTATAGGACAGGTATTTGTCTCTTCTCCAGAACTCTCCATAGTATCTCTCGTGGGATGGAATCATAAGCCTTCTCCAAATCAATAAAGATCATATGGATATTCTTCCTTTTAGCTCTATAAATCTCCATTGTTCTCCTCAGCAAATGGATGGCTTCAATAGTTGAGCGACCTGGCATGAATCCGAATTGGTTTTCTTTTACTTGGGAAACTTGCCTCAACCTTCTTTCGATCAGACGTTCCCAAATTTTCATAGTGTGACTCATCAGCTTGATACCTCTATAATTTGAACAATTTTGAATGTCTCCTTTGTTCTTATAAAGAGGCACCACGATTCTCCTCCTCCAATCTTTAGGTATTCTCTTGCTTCGCCAAATAACATTGAATAGATTCGTAAGCCAAGTCAAACCACGCTCACCTAAAACTTTCCATACTTCTACAGGGATGTCATCCGGTCCAACACTTTTCCCAGGTCTCATAACCTTCAAAGCCTCTTCTACTTCTTTTCTTTGTATTCGTCTATAGCAAGCACGGTTCAAGTAACTTTCACTACTAGCTAGATCACCCAAAGTGATCTCTCTACTTCCTTCTCCAATGAAAAGTTTATGGAAGTACTGCTCCCATCTAGTCTCTATATCCTTCTGAGTAACAAGCACGTGACCTTCCTCGTCCTTAATGCATCTCACTTGAGAAAGGTCTTTGGTCTTTCTTTCTCTTGCTTTGGCCAACCTGAATATATCCTTCTGGCCCTCCTTAGAGTTGAGATTTTTATACAAAACCTCATAAGCTTTTGACTTAGCTTCGCTTACAGCCTTCTTTGCTTCCTTCTTCGCTATTTTATAGTCTGTGACAGTTTCCTCTGTTCTATCCTTAGACATAGCTTTAAAGCAAGCTCTTTTAAATTTTAGCTTCTCTTGCACCCCTTCACTCCACCACCAAGCCTCCTTTTGACCCGGAGCTCCTCCTTTTGACTCGCCTAGCATCTCTTTGGCTACCTTTCGAATACAAGATGCTACTGCCTCCCACATCTCGTTTGCACTACCGCTACAATCCCAAGATAAGTCTTCTAAAACCTTCTCCCTGAAGCTTGATTGCTTCAGCGGAAGATTCCACCACCTAGTTCTAGTGATCTTAGGAACCTTCTTTTTCTTTACCAGCCCTTTTGTTTGTAAATCCAAGACTAACAAGCGATGTTGGGTTGTCAAACTCTCTCCAGGGATTACTTTGCAATCTTTGCAACACAACCGATCTCTTCTCCTCAACGCAAAGTAATCTATCTGTGTTCTAGTTGAGCCACTCTTATACGTAATTAAATGCTCCTCCCTCTTCTTGAAAAGAGTGACTCATTTGAAAGAAAATTAATTATTTTTATGACATTATAGTCCCTGCTATTCCATTAGAGCATATCTTTTGCTTTCAAACTCTTCAATATTATATATCTTGTGGACAGATCTGTGGATGTTTAATGATGGTCATTATTTGAGGTTCTTTATTTGACATATGCAGGCTGATTTCTCACGTTTTGTGCTGTATTTTACTGAGAAAATTGACAGCCTCTTTTGCAGGGATTCGGTTGAGGATTTTAAATAGAATAACAATATCGGGATTCATGATTATTATTTTGAGAAACTAATATTTGCAGGGAGAAAGATCAAGGATGAACTGCTATAATTTATTGATAATCTTAAGGAGATTTTAATCTTTTAGTGATGATTGATCATATTTGAGGAATTAATTTTTGTGGGGGCTAAATCGAGAAGAAGGATTAATTAAGATTTATTCCTTTAATAATATTGTCGACTATTTGAGGAATTAAATCACAGAAATTTCAAGGACAGATATTCTGCTTCGAAGCTATTACGAGTATCGATTAACCTTCTTGCCTGCAATCTTGGATTAATTTGAATACTTCTCTTGAAACTACATCTTTTGATCTGTGATTAATTTTGAGGATGTATTGATTATATCATTGAGGATTTAATTCGTATTAAATCACAGATCATGCGCTCCATTATTTCCTCTGTTTACTTTTGTTAACTTCGCATCACATTTTCAACTTCACATTTCTATTTATTTTCTGACATATAAATTAGTCGAACATTTAACTAATTATTTAAATTAAATTAACACCACGCAACTAAAAATCACTGTTCCCTGTGTTCGACCTTGGTAGACTTGCCAAAAATTAATGGTGCCTCCAACAAATCACTGTTGCGAACCTACAGATCCACACGTATGTACGTTATGAGCAAAGTTGTCCAATACGATTTAAACAAAACTATAGAAAAAGAAATACATTATATAATTTAAATGTTTGCAAAATAGAAAGAAACTGGATAACTTATCTCATAAAGAATTACATTATAGTTATTATTAGATATAGATATGAGTAACCAAGCTTCATGGATAGTCTAGGGTCTTGGTCTATATGAGACCTCACACTATGACTCTAAGGCAAAAAGAACGCCTTAGGGTTGGGGTGTCTTCGTAGGCATGCGGTGTGGTACAATGCATCCTAACTAAGTTTCGAACACGTTCACTTAGCTCCACTTCACAATTATACTTCCGATTCACAAGTTAGATTCCAATACGTGAATCGTCGCGACTAGCCCAATCCTCTTTATGAACAGGAGATACACGTTCCATTCCCAACTTCATTTACCACGTTTTCCCAAAACTCCCCTCTTAGCGCTCCCACTCGGAATACTTACCAATGTGGCCTACATTGGCCTGTACACGAGTGTTAACTCTAACTGACAAGCGAAACACTAGCCGACCAACCATGATTACTTGGCTCGCGCTCGAGCACCAAGCTAACGCACGCAAGTGCCGATGCCAACACCGTCAGATTAGCACCTCGGTGTGCCAAGCAACATGTCCCCCAACCATCGCAGCTACAATAGTAGTTGGGATCGCGGTCATCTAGGCTTCTACTCAGGACCCCAAGGGCGCATGCCCCACCCTTGCGGCGCCTAACTCCATCTATTTGATCATTGTGAAAAATTGACCCCCGAGATGATATTCATTTTTTTAGAACAAACTTTGTTTTAGTGTATACTAACGCAATGAGGAGTAAGGACGAACATGTACATATGTCTTAGCTTCATGCTTAACTTAGAACTCATGAAGTAACTCATAGTCAAACAAGGTCTAATAACATAAACACCTGACTACTTATTTAACTGTGCAAATAATCAAGTAAGGCGTAAATTCGTAAAATACCCCATCCACTGAAAAATGACAACACCACGCCCTCAGATACTCTATTTGACATGATCATGTGGATTAATAACAAAAGCAACATCAATGTCTGATTATTAGAAATAAATAAGTTATTGCTAATATATATAATTATGGTCATCCTTTTTTTGTGGTTACTGTGGCAGGGATGATCCCCTTGGCCGCAAATCCGACTGCTATTCAAAAGGGTAGTCCATCACTGACCGTCAACACCATGTTATAACTGAGACTTGTGGATCTGTAGATCTCTACCATATAATATCTCCCCGTTTGCCAGATAGTTCATATACATAACCTATGCCTATGAATAAGTTTCTGTATAACTTGCCACTATCCAATAAAGAATTTGCAGCACATATTTTACACCACGCAAGTAGCAAATCAGAATTTTATTCCTATCAACTGAAGAAGCATATTCGAGCACATCTCTCTTGACTTTTTCCAACACAGTTGTCCAAACTTAAGTATTTTCTAGATCCACTCAAATATACCCAGGAGCATTCTTGTTTGAAAAACAAAATGTAAATTTCAGGTCATCGTTAGGAACATGTTCACAGCGTGCTTTAATATTTTCCATAACCTTCGTAGACGAAAGTTTTTTAACCTTTGAACCTTGAGGAAGTGAAGGCAAATTAGGATAATATAATTGGTTGATATGATCCCAACCCTCATTGGCAGTCAAACACACTGTAAAATTTTAACATCTCACGTGAACTCAGATTCCACCCAAAAATTCCTTGATAGGTTCCCAGAAGGTTGCAAAAGGTGCCGTCTTTTCTCAGCACTTTCGTGAAAAACCATACCAGGCAGATGGAAGAGAGGGTAGAGCAGCAACTTGTGATTAAGAGGTGCCCCATGGGAAGTGAGCACGGGAAGAGACCCCCATCTCCTATGGTGGAGAAGGAGCCTGACATGTACCCAAGCCCATCGTCAAGTGGGAAGAGCAGGGACAAGAAAAGGGGTAGAGGTGTGAAGAAGCCAACCCAATGGTCTTTCTACCTGTAAATCTCTAACATCCAGATTCCAGATGCAATCGGTGGCAATCTTTACAATGTGGATGTGTTCTCACCTCAAGAAAATCCTCTAGATTTGGCCCACAGTGACGGGTTGCGGGCAGAGATTAGAAGCGAGAGAGTAGCTGCCTATCTATATATTCTTGCTCAACTTCTTGTTGGTGCTATGTCAAACTATAGGTTCATAGTCACCACGAGGCTCTAGGGGTGCTCATGGGGCGGGTACCCGCCCCGTTCAATAATGACCCGACCTGACCTATCATAGTCAGGTCAATGGGTCGACCCGACCCGCTTTAATGGGTACCCAATTCTAACGGGTACCCGAGTAATTTGAATGGGTAACGGGTACCCGCGGGTACCCGTTGATTACTATAACAAATGAACTTGTGCAATATGTGCACTCTTATTTTCAAGCACGAACCTGTTAACCATATAAAAGCATATAATATGTGCACTCTTTTTTTCAAGAAAGAATCTGAAACTACTTTGAAATAATGTAATTTATTATTCAAATCAAAGATCAATGCTGACAGCCTGACACTATGAATCTGAAACTGCTCTAAAGTAATGTGTTTGTACTTTAACCTATCATCTAAAAGTAAACTACTATGAAATAATGCAACTTCAGAACATATACAATCAGAAGACTATCACAACAAATAAGCACAGATACATTAATATCCCTGGAACAAGCACAAATTTGAGTCTAAAACGAGTGAAGCTAGTAGACTATCCCAACGTCCTCATTTCTTCTCAATTTTTGCAAGTGTACCATCCCAATTTCTGCAAGTGCTTCCAATAAAAATGTGCTGTCCCAATTTCTGCAATCAAGCAACAGAGATTATGATTCACGTGTAAACAATAGCAACCCTACAATATCTAAATTGAATATATATTAAGGAGAAGTTGCTTGACCAGATATAGTTTCAAACCTTTTCATCTCTTAAAAAACAATTGAAATTTCTTAAACAACAAGTCAATACGAAGTAAGTAGTATACAAAATATTTTTGTTGTAGAAAATTTCAGTTCAATCAAAATTAAAATATGAGATGGGACATGTGGAAGCAAGTTTCTAATCTGAATTAATAACCTTCCACGTTTTTGTTCTGAATCAATCCATCTGTGATCGTGTTGAGAATTGCATGCCTGATTGAATTCTAATGAGTCTTTGATGTCTTTTTCGCAAAGATCTTAAAAAAATAATTGAAGCAAAGCCTCTAAATTTGACCGATCTCTAGAAACCCTCGAGATGGAATGTATATGATATTGAAGCTAATCACGACGAGAACCCGCAACCATTAAAGAATCAGGAGAAAGAAAACTAAGTTGAAGGCAGAATACGTTACCCTCAGCAAGCATGGAGAAGGGCGCAAGCCTGTCCTAATCAAGGGCAACGAAGGCGAGGAGCAACATCAAGTTCGTGATATGGTGTTCGCGGCATGGACGAGGAGTAGCGTCGAGTTCGAGTTATGGAGACTGGAGAGGAGGCGGATGTGAATCAACGAGGAGAGGGCGTTGGCGGCGGCAAAGTCACGAAACCCTAACCGTGTGACAGCGGGAGCTTGTGGCTGGGATCTTGGAAGGCAAGAGGCTTGAAGGCGTGAAGGACCCGTGAATCCATGGATTTTTCCAACCGGGTACCCGGGATCACCATTGGGTTTTCCACTGGGTTGTATGGGTCATCTTTCATGGGTACCCGACCCGAAAATTTCCCACTTGTACCCGTGAATTTAGGGTCGAGACAACCGGGTCGAGTCGGGTACCCGTTCGACCTGGAAATTTTGAGCACCCCTAGCTCTACTGATGCTCGAGTGTAAGATGAAAATCGCATAGAATCCACAACAATCAGGGAGGGAAAATTCGTACCTCAAGAAAATGAGTTTCCTCGTTTTATTCAGCCGCGAAGAACGACGTGATCGTAGTCCCGATGTCGACGCATGACCGCTCACGAAGATGACCTCGCTCTTCTCTACATGGAGCAGTCTTTGATCGTCAAACCGAGGCGCTCTGGCGAGCTCCGGCGAGGGAGAGGGAGGGGGAAGGTGTTGGACTCGGATTTTGAGTGTTTTGGGGAGAGGGGAGGGGTCATATAGGTTGGGACTTGGATTCGGACTCGGGTCCGGATCCAAATATGGCCTGTACCGCCTTCCGCTAAAATAACCGTAACTCAGGCTCTCGAACTCGGATTTTTGCGTTCTTGGACTCGTTGGAAAGATCTCGACGAGCACTACGCAATGGACACCTTACTTGAATTTTTTCGTCACTGGACAAGTACAAATTTTACAATTAATTTCAGACTCGCTCAATATTTGCATTTTAGTCCATGTTCGATTCTCGGGTTTTCACATCATAAAAATCATAAAGGAAGTCTCGTCTTCGAGACTTAGGATGATTCTAGTCGATTTCAACATCCGAACCCCATTGTATCCAAGTTTCCCAGAGAGACGGTCCCATAAAAATCTCAAAGAGAGCGAAACCCATAAAAATCTCGAAGGAACTTGACTATGGTTTTAATTCCATACCCGTGGACAAATGAGGGTATTTCTCCCTCATGTCCGTCTCGGGTTCCCATGTCACTTCCTCAATGTTTTGACTTCGCCACAGGACCTTGACCAAAGGGATCTCCTTCCGCTCCAGCTTCTTGACCGTGTGGTCCAATATCTGCACTGGCTCTTCTGGGAAGGAGAGGTTTGGCTCTAATGCCAAGTCCTCGTAGCTGATCACGTGTCGGGGTAATCGGATGTACTTCTGCAGATTCGACACGTGAAACACGTCGTGGATGCCCTCGAGGTGTGGGGGAAGGGTCACCCTGTAGGACACTTTCCCAACACGGGCCAAAATCTCGAATGGTCACACAAACGCGGTGCTAGCTTACCCTTTGCACCGAAATGTTGTACGACCCTCATTGAGGACACACGTAAGAACACAAAGTCTCCGACCTGTGATCATGAGAAATGCTTAGTCACACAAGATTGGCTAAGAATTATACCCCTTCGGGTACGAACGTAGGACAACATACCTGAAACTAAAGGTCTCTACGCCGCTGGTCGACGTAAGTCTTCTGACGGATTCGCGCGGTCAGTAATTTCTTCCTAACGGTCTCCACCACCCTGGAGGTCTCCTCAATGATCTGTGGGGTGAACTTGGTGTTGTCACCCAACTGCTTCCAACACAAAGGAGTAGTGCACCGCCTCCTGTACAATGCCTCAAACAGAGTCGTGCCTATGCTGGCGTGGTAGCTGTTGTTGTACGTGAACTCCACTAGCGGAAGGTGATCCTTCCTGGATTCCTTCCACTCAACTACACAAGCCCGCAATAAGTCTTCCAATGTCTGAATAGTCCTCTCAGACTGCCCATCTGTTTGTGGATGGTATGTTGAACTCATGCGTAGTTCGGTCCTCAAAGCTGTCATGAATTCTCTCCAGTAGTGTGATGCGAAACAGGAATCTCTGTTTGACACTACTTCTTTAGGTATCACATGCAACCGAATGATGTGTTGAATATATAACTTGGCTAGCTGTATTGGTGTATATGTCATGTTGACTAGGATGAAATGGGCTGACTTGGCCAACTAGTCAACGATGACCCATATCGCATCATGCCCTCCAGGGGTGCGTGGCAATGATGTGTCAAAATCTATGGAGATGCTCCCCCATTTCCACACCGGGATGGGAAGAGGTTGTAGTAAACCATGAGGCCTGTGGTGGTCCGCCTTCACCATCTGACAAGTAAGACATCTACTAACATGTTCGGCTACGTCCTTCTTCATGCCTTCCCACTAAAAGTGTTGGAGGAGGTCCATGTACATCTTGGTGTCACCTGGATGTATGGAAATTCTCGAGTTATGCGTCTCATCCATGATCTCTCTCCCCAACTCCTTGTCATCTGGGACACACACACGGTCCCCCTTCCATACGATGGATTCACGGACTCCAAATCCATCGAATCTATCCTTCAAGTACCTGTGGTACAACTCCGGGATCCTCGGATCTGTTTATTGGCCCACAACAATCCTGCTCCACAAGCTGCTATACTTGGTTGGCATTGTCACTGCATCAGATGTGCCCTCAAATGGGTGTCACTCACTAAGTGTAGTGTGCACATCCCACGTCTGCAACCGGGCTGTCGAACCCTCAGTGTATGGTCGTCTACTCAAGGCGTCTGCTACCACATCCCCCGTACCAGGATTGTAGGAGATAGTATATTCATAATCTTTTAGCAGTTCCATCCACCGCCTTTGCCTCATATTCATCTCCTTTTGATCAAAATGTATTTAAGGCTCTTGTGGTCTGTGAAGATCTCAAATGTCATCCTATAAAAATAATGATGCCATATCTTTAATGCAAAGACTACGGCCGCCAACTCCAAGTCATGAGTGAGGTAGTTGCATTCATGATTTTTCAGCTGCCATGACGCGTACGTCACAACCTGTCCACGTTGCATTAACACTGCACCCAGGCCCTCTTTGGAAGCATCTTTGTACACTGTGAAGTCCAAGGTACTAGAAGGAAAGGTGAGGATGGGTGCAGAAGTCAATCTCTCTGTGAGCGTTCGGAAACTTAACTCGCATTTGTCGCTCCAAACAAATGGGACATCCTTCTGCATTGACCGGGTAAGGGGTAGAGCCAACTGAGAGAACCCTCTGACAAACCTCCTGTAGCACGCGGCGAGACCAAGGAAGCTGCGAATCTCTGTAATCGTCTTGGGCCCCTCCCAAGACACCACTGCCTCTATTTTGGCGGGTCAACTGACACCCCCTCCCCTGAAACCACGTGGCCATGAAAAGCCACTTCAGAAAGGCAAAACTCGCACTTGTTGTATTTAGCATACAACTGGTGCTCTCGGAGCATCTCTAGTACGGTGCGAAGATGAGACTCATGCTCGTATTCATCATGAGAGTAGACTAGAACATCGTCAATGAACACGATCACAAGCCTGTCTAAATGCAGACGGAGGACCCGGTTCATCAAATCCATGAATGCGACATGTGCATTCGTGAGTCCTAACGGCATCACCAAGAACTCACAGTGGCAATATCCAGTGTGGTAGACGTCATCACATCGGCCTCTTTGATCCTCAACTGGTGGATATCCTGACTGTAGGTCAATCTTAAATAACAATGTCGCTCCATGTAACTGATCAAAGAGATCATCAATTCGTGGGATGTTGGAGTGAGTAATGGTTCTTAATTATTCTCTTGTTCAACTGCTTGTAGTCTATGCATAGCCTCAAAGACCCATCCTTCTTCTTTTTCACAAAAGGGCTAATGCTTCCCATGGTGATGTATTGAGGTGGATGAATCCCTTTTCCAACAACTCCTGCAACTGTACTTCGAGCTCCTAGAGCTCAGCTGGTGTCAATCTGTATAGAGGGATAGATATCGGCTGAGTAGCGTGATCTCGAGTTCTATCTCTCGTACTGGTGGTAATCCAGATAATTCATCTAGAAACATATCAGGAAGCTCCTGCACAACTCAAAAATCCTCTATCATATGGTCCTATGCCGTTGAGTCTACTACATAGGCGAGGTAGCCTACACAACCCTAAACTGAGAAATTGGTGTGCCCTCAAGGTGGAGATACACTCGATCCCATCATCAGATGTGTTGCTTGACTTAAGAGAGACATATGGACATGGATGTAAACATGCTATTCTCTTGTGGACTCGTGTTGGGTCAGAAGGCCTTCACATTATCCAATATTCGAATACCAATGAGAAATGATATGCGTGAAATGGAATGGAGTACCACTGCTCTGATACCAAGTTGTCATACCCCTAGGATCTGGGTACTCGGCAAACCAATCCGCACACATTCATTCCACATTCGAATATTTGTCATTCACTATAGCAAGAGAAAATAGCAACATACATAGAAAATTATTATTTTTTACTTCTCATTCAACCTGTTCACATTTCATACATTTCCATTGTCCATCCATGTCCACAAAAGTATACGTGTATGCATAATAAAAGATGTCCATACATACATTATATATTTGACATGCCATTTCTCTCAAAAAGAAACTATGTACGGAAACGGTAAAAGAAACCACCATTACTGTATCACAAGAAGAAGGTGAAGCTGCGCAAAAATTAATGGTGCCTCCAACAAATCACTGTTGCGAACCTGCGGATCCACACGTAGGTACGTTATGAGCAAAGTTGCCCAATACGATTTAGACAAAACTATAGAAAAAGAAATACATTATATAATTTAAATGTGTGCAAAAGAGAAAGAAACTGGACAACTTATCTCATAAAGAATTACATTGTAGTTTTTATTAGTATGGATATGAGTAACCAAGCTTCATGGATAGTCTGTGGTCTTGGTCTCTATGAGACCTCACACTATGACTCTAAGGCAAAAAGAACGCCTTAGGGTTGGGATGCCTCCGTTGGCATGCGGTGGGGTACAATGCATCCTAACTAAGTTCCGAACACGTCACAATTATACTTCCGATTCACAAGTTAGATTCCAATACGTGAATCGTCGCGACTAGCCTAATCCTCTTTATGAACAGGAGATACACGTTCCATTCCCAATTTCATTTACCACGTTTTCCCGGAACTCCCGTCTAAGCGCTCCCACTCGGAATACCGACCAATGTGGCCTACATTGGCCTGTACACGAGTGTTAACTCTAAGTGACAAGCGAAACACTAGCCGACCAACCATGATTACTTGGCCCGCGCTCGAGCACCGGGCTAATGCACGCAAGTGCCGAGGCCAACACCGTGAGATTAGCACCTCGGTGTGCCAAGCAACATGTCCCCCAACCATCGCAACTACAATAACAGTTGGGATCGCGGTCATGTAGGCTTCTACCTGGGACCCCAAGGGCGCATGCCCCACCCTTACGGCGCCTAACTCCATCTATTTGATCATTGTGAAAAATTGTCCCCCGAGATGATATTCATTTTTTTAGAACAAACTTTGTTTTAGTGTATACTAACGCAATGAGGAGTAAGGACGAACATGTACATATGTCTTAGCTTCATGCTTATCTTAGAACTCATCAAGTAACTCATAGTCAAACAAGGTCTAATAACATAAACACCTGACTGCTTATTTAACTGTGCAAATAATCAAGTAAGACGTAAATTCGTAAAATACCCCATCCACTGAAAAATGACAACACCATGCCCTCAGATACTCTATTTGACATGATCATGTGGATTAATAACAAAAGCAACATCAATTTCTGATTATTAGAAATAAATAAGTTATTGCTAATATATATAATTATGGTCATCCCTTTTTTTTGTGGTTACTGGGGATGATCCCCTTGGCCGCAAATCCGACTGCTATTTAAAAGGGTAGTTCATCACTGACCGTCAATACCATGTTATAGCTGAGACCTGTGGATCTGTAGATCTCTACCATATAATATCTCCCCGTTTGCCAGATACTTCTTATACATAACCTATGCCTATGAATTAGTTTCTGTATAACTTGCCGCTATCCAATAAAGAATTTGCAGCACATATTTTACACCACGCAAGTAGCAAATCGGAATTTTATTCCTATCAACTGAAGAAGCATATTCGAGCACATCTCTCTTGACTTTTTCCAACACAATTGTCCAAACTTAAGTTTTTTCTAGATCCACTTAAATATACCCAGGAGCATTCTTGTTTGAAAAACAAAATGTAAATTTCAGGTCATCGTTAGGAACATGTTCACATCGTGCTTTAATATTTTCCATAACCTTCGTAGACGAAAGTCACATCGTGCTTTAATATTTTCCATAACCTTCGTAGACGAAAGTTTTTCAACCTTTGAACCTTGAGGAAGTGAAGGCAAATTAGGATAGTATAATTGGTTGATATGATCACGACCCTCATTGGCAGTCAAACACACTGTAAAATTTTAACATCTCACGTTTACTCAGATTCCCCCCAAAAATTCCTTGATAGGTTCCCCAGAAGGTTGCAAAAGGTGCTGTCTTTTCTCAGCACTTTCGTGAAAAACAATACCAGGCAGATGAAAGAGAGGGTAGAGCAGCAACTTGTGATCAAAAGGTGTCCCAAGGGAAGTGAGCACGGGAAGAGACCCCCATCTCCCATGGTGGAGAAGGAGCCTGACATGTACCCAAGCCCATCGTCAAGTGGGAAGAGCAGGGACAAGAAAAGGGGTAGAGGTGTGAAGAAGCCAACCCAATGGTCTTTCTACGTGTAAATCTCCAACATCCAGATTCCAGATGCAATTGATGGCAATCTTTACAATGTGGATGTGTTCTCACCTCAAGAAAATCCCCTAGATTTGGTCCACAGTGACGGGTTGCGGGCATAGATTAGAAGCGAGAGAGTAGCTGCCTATCTATATTCTTGCTCAACTTCTTGTTGGTGCTAAGTGAAACTATAGGTTCATAGTCACCACGAGGCTCTACTGATGCTCGAATGTTAGATGAAAATCGCATAGAATCCGCAGCAATGAGGGGGGGGGGGGGAATCGTACCTCAAGAAAACGAGTTTCCTCGTTTTCTTCACCCGCAAAGAATGGCATGATCGTAGTCCCGATGTCGACGCAAGACCGCTCACGAAGATGACTTCGCTCTTTTCTACTTGGAGCAGTCTTTGATCGTCAAACCGAGGCTCTCCGGCGAGGGAGAGGGAGGAGGAAGGTGCTGGACTCGGATTTTGAGTGTTTTGGGGAGAGTGGAGGGGTCATATAGGTTGGGACTTGGATTCAGACTCAGGTCTGGATCCAAATATGGCCTGTACCGCCTTCCGCCAAAATAACCGTAACTCGGGCTCCCGAACTTGGATTTTTGCGTTCTTGGACTCGTTGGAAAGATCTCGACGAGAACTATGCAATGGACACTTACTTGAATTTTTTCGTCACTGGACAAGTACAGATTTTGATAATAATTTCAGACTCGCTCAAGATTTGCATTTTAGTCCATGTTCGGTTCTTGGGGTTTTCACACTATCCCTTCCAAATTATTTCCTCCAACAGTTTCTTCTTACAATCAACATGGAACATAGACAACGTTGTCCACTATGAGGCCAACTTTTTCATTTCGGGGCCAATTGCATGAACAAGCCTCAATAACTCATTATCCATTGGAAGCCATGTTCATGCTAAGTTTCCCAAAACTAGAATACATGTAAAAGTTCGCATCATTATTAATGCACTAACATAAAGGAGTATAAGCCGGGGACGAGGCAAAGATTTCACACCTGACATGAAGAAGGGCTCTGTAAGGATGTTGAACATAGAAAGTGATCCAACTTCAGTCTCAACAATGTTAGTGCAATGCATATCCACGTTCCAATCGGCCCTTTTTTGCAAAAACAATGAAAGTGTAAGATGGATCAATCATGAAAAAGGAAAGAACTCTTTAAGTTAATATCCAAGGTGAAAAAGTGATAAGCATTGATGTAAGGTTGAATGATGTGTTAGCCGTAAATACCTCAAGTTAATCAATAGAATTATGATAAAAATACTTCTCAAGTAAGAAATTTTATATGCATACTGCAATGTAGTTATGTGTAATAGCAATGGTCCAAAAAAGGTATTAGCATGTCGCAGGTTGACTAACTGACCATGGGTTTTTCTAAGTACGATGTGCGGGAGCTAGTGGGGGAGCTGAATGAAAATGGATATACGGTTCACGATGGCATTTAAAAATTTTCCTTCAAGGAATTCTATGAAGTGTTCGATGTCAATATAGTTTAAGTGGTTGAGGTGTTGAAGACTAGGGCCTGAACAACGACATGATTTTCTTAGTTCCGAAGAAGTAGGTGGCACTGAGGGTCGAACATTTTAGAGTCAAATTCCTAAGTAGTACCTGGGAATTACTTAAATACCCCGGTCCTACGAAATATTTTTTTTACTCAAAAACTACAGAGGTGTCGCATGTTGAACATGCGACGCACCTAAATTTTTTTTACTCAGAAACTACATATATGTCGCATCTTTAATATGCGATGTAGATAACGTATATTGAATATGCGATATAGGGGCTAATAAGGGCCGCGCGTATCGGCCTTGCCATTTCCCCGCTCCTTCCAGCTGCTGCACCCCTGCCGCCCGTCGACCCGCCTCTGTGCCACCCGCTTATTTTGATCTCCTCCTCTCTCAAAAACGTCCATTTTGCTCACTCTTAGCCCCGCGGAACACTCCTTTTCCGTGATTTCATTGGTTGGCACCGTCCTAGCCGCCACCGCCTCCCACTAGGGCTAAGCCGTTGTTGCGAACACTTAGACTTGGTAAAATTTTTTCTTGAGATGATTGTTTGTATCATATGCATATTATTCTTCATGTATTGAATGTATTATGTTTACTTGTACCTTGTGTCACGTATTAGGTTAGAATGGAGCCGTTGTATTGTATGTGTCATTTGAGGGGTACACTCATGTGCGGATCGTCGACCAACGTAAGGGGGTTTGTGCTAATGCCTAATATGACGTTCGATGAGATGTTGAACTTGGTTTACCGTAAGTTCAACCTGGATGCCGATAGTCAAAAAATCTGATTATTACATCGCATCCCTCGAGGCCCAGGAGAGGAACCATCATTTTCATCTATTGTCGATGATGATGATGTACAGGCAGTTCTTGTGTATGCTCGCACCATTGGGAAATCGATGCCTACTGACATTATTGTTGAAGATGTATCTGTGAGCGAAGTTCCCATTGTTGTGACTAACAAGGGACCGTCTGTAGTCCCAAGCACACAACCAGCAGTTGTCCGTAGCACACAACCAATAAATGTCCCAAGCATGGAACCCTACTTTGACACTGATGCGTCTGTAACGCAATCATGCACGGATCAGGATTTGGGCATGAGTGACTCGTTGCTGCGAGAGGTTAACCATGCTTTGGATGATTTCATCTCTTGGGGGACCGATGATGACCTGGAAGAAGGTAGCAAAGATGTCGACGATGATCTGATGGACGAGGAGATCCCAGCTGACGAACAAAGCAGCATACTATTACACCCCGTATACCCTTTTTTGGGGTTAGAGGATCAAATACTCGTTCAACATATGAAGACGACGTTCGAGAGAAATCTAGACTTGATGGTGTCGCTGACGAAATACGCAAGGGTAGAACGTTCAAATGTAGGGAAGATTTGGTTTACGCTGTGAAAAAGTACCACATTCTGTCACACTATGACTTCATTGTCAAGGAATCCACCAGCTTTATATGGTCGGTTTTTTGCACGCAGAGATCGAATGACTGTGTTTGGTATTTACGAGGATATTTTAGAAAATTTGATGGACTGTGGGTGATCTCCAAGGTTGTTGGGGTACACACTTGTATAAACCCAACAGTTAATCAGTATCATCCTCAGTTGGACTACAAATTCATGTCCAGATCTTTGCTAACTCTTGTTAGGGATGACCCTAATGTTCGTGTTTCAAGCTGTAGAGCTCACATCCACGAGATGTACAACTACTGGATTACAAAGAAAAGGGCTTGGAATGCTCGGAGGAAGGCCATCGGAATTGTATTTGGTGACTGGAAGAAGTCATACGCTGAAATGCCTTATCTATTGCACGCAATGAAGGCTGCTATTCCTGGGACTGAAATTGATATTGAATACAGCGACCATCCTGATCCTCGGAAACCGCTTTGCCGTAGATTTGAACATTGCTTTTGGGCATTTGGGCCTTCGATTAAGTCATTCAAATATTGTCGCCCTGTGATTAGTGTTGATGGGACACATTTGTACGGGAAGTACAAACAAAAATTGCTCATTGCTTACGGGATTGATGGGTATAAACATATTGTTCCCCTTGCATTCGGGATTGTTGACGAGGAATCCGCTCCGTTATGAAAGTGGTTTCTTTCGTTGGTACGTATCAGGGTAATCGGCATGCGAGCTGGACCAATATGTATCATCTCTGACAGGCATGCTGGAATAAAAGTCGCTATGAAAGATGCTGACGTGGATTTATTGGAACCCTTTGCATATTGGCGGTTTTGTACAAGGAACGTCGCGAACAACTTCAATAGCGTCTTTAAAAATCGCTCCATGAAAGCTCTGGTGCAAGCCGCAGCATTACAGACGACACCTAGGAAGTTCGCGTACTTCATGAGGAAATTGCAAGAGTGGAATAATGGAGCAGGTAGATGGTTTTCGACTCATGATTGTCGTCGTGAGCAATGGAACTTGGCTTATGACGGTGGTTATAGGTTTGGTCAGATGACTACAAATTTGAGCGAAAGCTACAATGCTATTCTTAAAGATGCCCGTTGCTTGTCAATCTCTGCGTTAATCGAGAAGACTTTTTATAATTGTGTCATACTTCATTTAACATGCTGAAGAAGCAAGCACATCCATTGCTGCTGGTCGAAAATTCACGCATTATGCATCCACAGAGTTGATCCGTTGGACTTCAGCCGCGAATCGGCACACAGTAACTCAGATACAAGTACAGCCGAAAATATTGTTCGAGGTGTGTAGCAGGGCTCAACGGACATCTAGTGGTCTTCGCGGTCGCAAATAATACACGGTAAATTTGCTCCAAAAGAAATGCACTTGTAATAAGTGGCAAATTTTTCGTATACCATGTTCCCACGCCATTGCAGTCATTTCAAAGCGTCGCGCTGAAGTGGATTCCTATGTTGGAGAATGGTACACCTGGCGGCACCAGCTGAAAGTTTATGGAGGGAAATTTTTCCCCATCGGTGATCGTGAAACATGGGCTCCTTTGGATTATCCAGAGTTACGTCCGGACCCAAAACGTAAGCGCGGCAAAGGTCGACCTCGTACTACAAGAATTCATAATGAAATGGATGTTAGAGATGTGATTCGCCAAAGTACTTGTTCCTTTTGTGGGATATTGGGTCACACACTCCGTGGATGTCCCAATAAAACCACAAGGGATTCTCAAGCATCCACTTTAAATGCGCCGACGACGGTAAGGAATAAGAGTAAATGTGGTAATTGTGGTGGCGTAGGTCACAATAGACGTAAATGTCCAACTTTGAGTAAGTGCGCATTTTTTACATCGTATATTATTATTTTTCATTGTGGTGGCGAATTTACTCTTATCGTATGTTGTTTTTTACATTGTATAATCTAACATTGAATATTTAAAATTGCAGATGGATCCCAACCCAATTGACCCATCCGTTTTGCATCTTCAGGAGCGACATCGTTCTCGTTCTGTCTGGGCAGGCGATGTAAGTAATTTTAATTATTTGGTTCCTTCATTTCGTTTTCCTTATCAAAATTTTTTTTAGGAATCTTCATGCTTGCGTTGCCGACGACGTGAGACCCATGTACGTCGGATTCCTTTGGATGATCGGCTATAGCCATATGTAGCCCAAGCAGGCTTTGGATGCATTTCAGAACTGGAGTTCATTATCCTAGATTGGCATTTGGTGACCGTGTTGGTTGAACGATGGAGACCCGAGACGCACACTTTCCACATGACTAGTGGGGAGATGACCATCACCTTGCAGGATGTCGCATTCATCATGGGGCTGCGAATTGATGGACCTGTGGTTATTGGGGAGACGACACCTGGAGCCACATGGGCGGATACTTGCGAGGAATTGTTGGGTGTTAGGCCACTTCCAGCAGAGATAGTTGGCAACAGGGTGTATGCAAGTTGGCTATCCACCCATTTTGCAGAATTACTAGAAGACGCAGACGAGATGGTCGTACAGAGACATGCTCGAGCCTACATCTTGCAGTTGCTTGGAGGAGTCCTATTCACGGACAAGTCAGGATCGTTGGTATCACTTATCGCTCTACCACATCTGCATGATTTCGAGTACTCTGGGACATTGAGCTGGGGATCCGCAGTACTTGCATATCTCTGTAGACACCTTTGTTTAGCAGCGGATATGGCGACCGAAGAGATTGGAGGCTCGGTCATACTACTTCAGCTATGGGCATGGGAGCATTTCCCCCACATTACTCCAGTTGTGAGGGACGACAGAGAATGGTACGGGCGCCCATTAGGAGTCTGCCGGGCAACGGCGTTTGCCCATCGTAGACAGCCACACACGTGGTGAGACCTTACCGGGACGCTTTTGACATGCAATCACCCGAGCATGTAATTTTGTCATATAACGCATGTCCAACATGCGACATGTGAGAAATTCCCTGGAAACGTTCCAGGAAATGGCAAGGCCGATACGCGCGACCCTTATTAGCCCCTATATCGCATATTCAATATGCGTTATCTGCATCGCATATTAAAGATGCGACATATATGTAGTTTCTGAGTAAAAAAAAACTTTAGGTGTGTCGCATGTTCAACATGCGACACCTCTGTAGCTTTTTGAGTAAAAAAACATTTCGTAGAACTTGGGTATTTAAGTAAATTCCAGGTACTACTTAGGAATTTGACTCAAACATTTTAGACCTATTTCACTCTTGAATGATATATCTCTGATTGTGGCGAAGCACCTGAACAATAGCCTATGTTGTGTTCTTGGTGACATGGTTTATCCGCAACATGTGATTTTTGTACTGGGTTGGGTGACTGCAAATGGTATTGTTATGGCCTCATAGATGGTGACCAACAGGAGAAGTCAAGTGCCTAGATTGCTTTGAGAAGTGGATATTTCTAAAGCATAATATAGTGGATTGGAATTTTCATTAGAGTTCCATCCACGAGACAGATTTCCATGAGCTTTGGATTGCTTAGATGAATATGTATGCGACTTCTACCTCTTAATCGATGTTAATTAATGCGCATTTGAAGGGTGATTTCTTTCAACCCCAGAGGAAAGTCATGTAGGGTCGTAATTTACCGTTGAGACGTTAAAGACCAGGAACTCGTATTTTGATAAGCCTAACAAGGCCATGATCTTACTTTTAAAGATGTAGGTTGCGTTGAGGGTCGACGACTTCAAGCATGTTACTTAACGATATATCTCTTATCGTGGCTATTCTCGTGGACAACATACTATGTTGTGTCCTTAGGGACATTGATTACTCACATCAGGAGTCTTTTCTACTAGGCTAGATGATGACGGATATTATTGTTATGGCTTGAGAGACGGTGGCTAATTAGTGAAGTCAAGTGCCTAATTTGCATTGGAAAGCGATTTTTCCAAAGCATGATGCAATGGATCGGAATTTTCTTTGAAGTTCTTTCTACAAGAGGGATTTTCCCGAAGCTCACATGTTGGTGACTAGATGTGAGCCTTGTTACTCAATCTTTTGGTGTGACTAATTGAAGGCGGTCATGTGGTCTCTCCAATATTGCCTAAGAAGTTGGTTAGAAGTTTTGAGTTATGTAAGGTCACCCAACTGAAAAATTCCTAATGTTTCTTAGCCTTTATCCTAAGTAGGGATAGTGCGGATGAATGCTGGATTGACCTGCCTACAATGGACGATGGTGGTTGCATCCCCACTTTTAAGTCACCTCTTGTAGATTGGAGCTTTGATGGATTGTTGGAGCTTCTAAGGGTGGTGGTGGATTGTAGCCTTTATCCTAAGTAGGGGTAGTACGAATGAACGCTGGATTGATGTGCCTATAGTGGATGATGGTGGTTGTATCCCCACTTTTAAGGCACCTCTTGTAGATCGGAGCTTTGATGCATTATTGGAGCTTCTGAGGGTGGTGGTGGATTGTAAGTTGTGGTTGGAGAACTTGATTCATAGAAAGTGTGGATGGTAAATTTTATATTGCTCATGCCTATGTGCAGTTTGACACTTGTCGCCTCATGGAAAACAACTTTTAGCACTAGACTACGTACATGTTAATATGGACGTTTTTGATTTTGTCAAAGGTGATGATTATGACGTGTCTCTTTAGACACCAAAAGATGGTGTTTAGAGTGTACATAACTAGGCGGTTTTGGATGTGTAGTATTCTTGCCCTTTATTTGAGAAAGGATGGTGTTTAGAGTGTATATAATTAGGCGGTTTTGGATGTGGAGTTGACTTGCCCTTTATTTGAAACGTCGTTGGATGATATCAAACATCTTTTCCTTCCTATTAGTCCATCGGGTTTGGAGAAAAAAACATGGATCATGTGAATTGATCACTCCTCATGACAAGCATTTCAGATGTCTTTAATCAGTGCAATGTTGTTTTCCTAATAACATCATTTTCAATCAATGCCACGAGGAGAGGGAAACTCAGGCCTTAAATTTTGCATTTTGATTTTATTTTGCCAAGTCTGAAAAGAGAAATTTCGGAGACTCTTGCCCAAATTTCACTTTCAACAAGAATGGGACGACACATGCAATAGAAGCACAACATAACATACACAACACAAATTAAAAATAATAAATATACAATATTAGGTCAAATCTTGAATTAAACTATCATAGCTTGTATTTAACTAATTGAATTTGGATTAGATCCTAAATTTCAGAATCAACTAAATAAATTTCTTCGTATAATATAAATCGCTCCAAAAACTTGTATATCAACGGAAAATGGTTGAAAATTCACCGGTATCAACGGATCTGATGTAAACAAAGGCTTGGTACCATTTTTTGTTGTTTCACTGTAACGACATGCACTTTCGGTGAAATTTCATTGAAATCCTAGAAAAAGGAATTAAGGTAACATTTCAATTTTGCTGACACGGAGAAATATAATTTTTAGATAAGTTCGATCAAATTTCATCGATATATGAGGCCACGAGGGTGAAGACAACTGTAGTGTTTTTGAGAACTTTGGTTGTCAAGCAATGATACTATCTTTGAAGTAGAGAGAGAATGTACTTTAAGAATGTATTTTTCTTGTATGGAAAATCATTGTCTATCATCGCTTGTGTTTAATTAGTGGTCTGGTGGTAGTGCAGTGTGCCTACCACCCAAAAGACCAGGGTTCAAATCCCCCCATACGGGTTGCGTTAGGTAGTCGATAGCCAGCGTAAAAAATATTCGAATCTTTCAACATGGATTTAAGCAAGAATCCATTTACTCGACCTTGCTTATAGTGGGAGAAGGCTTCACCATAGACAATTATGGGTTTCGGTGAAGTTTTTTGGAAACATACCTATATGGTGGTCGCTCCTTTTCCTTTCGAAAAAGGATAAAAAAAGTGTGGACTTCGGAGCCAAAATAAGGGCATGATGTATTAATCTGGATCTTTGTTGACCTTGTTTGTCTTTTGGATGCCCTTAACTTAGAATTTTAACGAACTTGGGTTAATATTTTATAGCTACTGTTGTGAGTTATTTTATATTTGCTTATTTATTTTGTATCTATTATGTATATGGTTTTTCCTCTCTATATAAGAGAGTCTGTTGGCCGTCATGATAAACAAGTTACTATTTTGTTTCAACATGGTAGCAGAGTGGTGGTCCTTTAACAGAGGAGCTAATCGAATCGAATACCTTCGAATCCACTAGGATTCTGATTCAATTCAATATAAAAGTTTTGAAGCTGAACTCGAATTGAATTTCAACCGAATTTACTAGCTTAAATTTAGATTCAGTTCATTTCATGGCCTTAAATTTCGCCGAAATTCGGCCGAATTTCGGTCGAATTTCGGTTTCGGTGGGTGACCGAAATTCGACCGAAATGCCTATATCGGTCGAAATTTGGGGGGGGGGCTAATTCAAAAAACAACCGAAATGACCGAAATTTCCGAAATTTCGTTTCGGTCACTTAACGAAATGAAACCGAAATCCAACTTTTAAGGCCTTAGTTCATTTTGAGTTTCTAATATTCAAATTTGATCCATTTTATTTTGAATTTGAAATGTTAATTGATGTATTAGAGCTTATATAAATAATATTACATGAAGAATAATATAATATAAATATTTTATGGTATAATTCTACTTTTGAAAGTGTAGAAATAGTTCTTAGTATTATTATCTCTTTATGTATCTTGTCGTTATTTCTTTATTTTTTATAGACCTCTTTGTAATTTACCCTTAAGGTCTCTCCCTATATAAGAGAGCCTAGGGTTTTTCTGAATGATTATCGAAGTCTCTTTTCCCAACATGGTATCAGAGCCGCCCTAGGCTCTCCACACCCGCCATCCCCTTCCCCACCCGCCGCCCTCTCCTTTCTCAGCGCCGATCTCCGGCTTCCTCCCCGCCCACCGCCCCTCCAGCAGCGGCTTCCCTACCCGCCGTCTCTCTCTCACGCCGCCAAAGCTCCAAGCGGCCCCCAGCTTGCCGCCCAAGGCCCCGGTGGCATCCCAGCTCGTCGCAGAAGCCCCCCCGGCGACATCCAGCGCGCCGCGCGGTACCCCCCCACCGCCGCATACCACCAGGCGGCTTCCTTGCCGCTGCAAGGGCTGTAGGCCTCATCTAAGGCGTGCCGTGGTCCACCTCGTCTCTTCGGCCGATATATGGATTTGAGTGCGTAACGTCTACATACGCACTCAAATCCGATGCAGTTGGTGTAGACACTCATTAGCTTGTCTACATACCCTTGTTCTTCTCCAGCGGCAGTATGTCAGAATCGAAGGTTGATATGCCCTCCACCGGCGCATTCAAAGGTCCTGCGCCAATAGTGAAGATGGACGGGTCTAACTATGAGCTCTGGGCTATGCAGTTCATGAGCCTCATGAAGTCGAATGGTAAGAAGCACATTCTTACCGAGGATGAGCCCACAGAGAAGACAGGGATATATGCCTCATGGGAGGCTTATGACTCCTACGCAAAGGTCTGGTTGTCTGGTACATTGACGATGGAGATTGCTAATGACGTTCTCCATCAGCCCACTGCCAAGGCGATGTGGGACATTCTTGCCGCTACATATTCGTAGGTGCGAAATGAGACAAAGATGTTGCAGCTTCAGCATGACATTTTCACAATGAAGCAGAACGGCAGACCTCTCCATTCCCTATACACATCCCTAAGAGGGATGTTTGAGAAGTTATACAATACCATTCCACTCACTGCTACTCCTGAACAGCAGAAGTCGTTTCGGAATGCCACCATGGTGGGTGTTTTACTTGCGGATCTTGATCCTGAATATGATGCCGCCCGGTCTCAGATCCTAGCTGATTCAGTTATTCCTCCAGTGGAGGATGTTTACAGAAGGCTCAGTCGCATTCCAGTTTCCTCCAGCTCTTTTACTCCACCCCCATCAGCGATGGCAGTCTCGCGTGGGAGAGGTGGCCCGCCTTCTGGTCGTGGTCGTGGACGTGGCCGTGGACCCTAGGGAAGGGGTGGTCGTTTCAGTCAGACATGCTCCTATTGTCACCGCACAGGACACTCGGAGGAGACATGCTATTCTAAGCATGGGTTCCCGGCATCGGCACGTGTTGCAGAGCATTCTCAGTCTCCATTACCGTCTACTGCAGATAATCGATTTGACGAACTTGTGGCACGTCTCCGAGATATTATGCCACATTCATCTGGTGATTCGTCTGGTGGTCCTTCAGATGTTGCTGTTACAGCCTCCGCCAGTTCATCTGCCGCTGCTAGTACCTCATGTAGATCTACTGCATTCACACCATCTCATGATATATCTGACTGGGTTATAGATTCAGGAGCCACACATCATCTCTGTCGAGATAGAAATAAATTACAGGCCTACAGGGACATTCCTCCCGGCCGTTCAGTGCAGATCGCAGATGGTACCCATTCGCCCCTTGTTGGACAGGGGGGAGGTCTTCCTATCCTCCACTATGCAGCTACAGAACGTCCTACATGCTCCTGAGTTCTCAATGAATCTGTTATTTATTAGTCAGATTACGAAGGATTTGCATGGTCGTGCCATATTTGACCCGTCTTCTCTCATTTTTCAGGACATACTCACGGGTAGGGTGATTGGCTGTGGCTCTGAGCAGAATGGTCTATATCAGCTGGTTCGGGATTCCTATGCTGGCGTCTCCTCTCATTCTGTCGGACGAGTCTCTCCGTACATCTGGCATCTCCGGTTTGGTCACCTTCCGCTCCAGAAAATGCGCCATCTTCTGCCCCAGATCTCTCCTAGTTCGTCTTTCCGCTGTGAAGCATGTCAGTTGGGAAAGCATCATAGGTCGAGCTTTCCAAATCGTCAGAGTCGGAGTAGTAGCTCCCCATTCGAGTTGTTACATATAGATATATGGGGTCCGAGTCGTGTTCCCGATCATCAGGGGTACAGATTTTATCTTGTGGTAGTGGATGATTTTTCTCGTTTGCCATGGGTCTTTCTTTTGAAGAATAAATCTGAAGCAGGAGATGTGATCAAGAATTTAATTAATGAAGTGCACAATGTTTTCTCTTCCTCAGTCAAATATGTTCTGACGGATAATGCCCTTGAATTTTGTACAAACTCACTTTCTCAATTCCTTTCATCAAAGGGTATTATTCACCAAACCACTTGTGCATATACATCACAACAAAATGGTGTGGCGGAAAGAAAGCATCGCCATCTCTTGGATATTACTCGAACCCTGTTGATTCAGAGTTGTGCCCCTATTTCCTTCTGGGGGGACGCTGTTCTTACTGCATGTTATCTGGTCAATCGAATGCCATCCTCAGTTCTTGGTGAGAAGATACATATCTCTCTTATTTTTCCAGACAAGGAGTTATTCTCGCTGACTCCACGTGTCTTTGGTACTGTGGCTTTTGTTCATCTTCTATCTCCCGGACTTGACAAACTCTCTCCTAGAGCAGTCAAGTGCGTCTTTGTTGGTTATTCCAGGACTCAGAAGGGCTACCGGTGTTATGATCCTACGAATAAGAAGTACTTCTCGAGTGCTGATGTCACTTTCTTTGAGTCTGTCATGTATTTCTCTCCTGCAGGTGACAGACTGGTACCACCCACTACCACTGATGATGTCTATGTTCCTCCACCACCTACATGGAGTTCACCTGAGTCTTCCCCTGTGCCTGTCTCCACGCCAGCACCCCCACCACCACCTCCTCCTCCACCCATTCCACGGCCTATCGTTTCACCGCTACCAAAATTCTATACGCGTCGGTCAGGTCCTGCTCAGACTACACATCAACCACTCATCACGCCTCAGGTATGTTCAGATGGCATTACTACTGACGGGTCAGGTTTGGTACATGTGCAGGATTCTTCAGTACAGGACGTCACTAGCCCATCCATTACAACAAATGATGATCTTGATGTTCCGATTGCTATTCGGAAGCAGAGGCGGCAATGTGCCTCTTATCCATTTGCTTCACAGGTTTCCTTTCACCGTCTCACTGGTGATTTTCAGAGATTTGCCTCAGCCTTGTCTTCCGTGGATATACCACGAACCTACCAGGAAGCTTTGAAGAATGATTGCTGGAGATTAGCTATGCAAGAAGAGATGAGGGCCTTGCAGTCCCATGGCACATGGTCTTTGGTCCCTGCACCTCCTGATGCATCCGTTGTGAGCTGTAAGTGGGTCTTCACAGTTAAATATCATGCAGACGACACGTTGGATCGGTACAAAGCACGCTTGGTCGCCCATGGGTTTACACAAACCTATGGCGTGGATTACATGGATACGTTCTCTCCAGTGGCGAGACACTCTACCCTTCGTATTCTCTTATCTGCTGCTGTGGTTCGTGAATGGAGTATATCTCAACTAGATGTCAAGAATGCCTTTATGTACGGGGACTTACAGGAGGAAGTCTACATGCAGCAGCCACCTGGGTTTACTGCTGAGGGGGAGAAGCAGATGGTCTGTAGACTTCACAAGGCGATATATGGTCTCAAACAGAGTCCGAGAGCATGGTTCCAGAAGCTGTCCAACCTAATTGAGCAACAGGGATTCAAGAGGTCAAATGCCGATCACTCGTTGTTTGTCCAGAAGTCATCGGCATGTACGGTTGTCATTATGGTCTATGTGGATGATATTCTTGTTACAGGAGATGATGTTCAGGGCATAGAAAGGGCGAAGGCATTCCTAGGCCGTCAGTTTGTTACAAAGGATCTTGGAACCCTAAGATATTTTCTGGGGTTGGAATTTGCAAGGAATGCACAGGGCTTGGTGATGACCCAACGGAAGTACATTACAGACTTCCTGATTGAGACTGGCATGGATGGATGCAAACCATCAAGTATTCCCATGGACCCTAGCATGAAGTTGTGTGATGGTGATACTGATGAAGTAGATAAGAGGAGATATAGAGAAATGGTGGGAAAACTCCTCTACATTACCATAACTCGTCCAGACATTGTATTTGCAGTTAACAGGGTGAGTCAATTTATGGAGCAGCCAATACAGGTTCACATGGATGCTATACACATGATACTGAGGTATCTGAAGTCTTCTCCAGGGTCAGGGTTGCTATTCAGAAAGGGCACAGACTTATCCATCTCAGCGTGTGCAGACGCAGATTATGCAGGATGCCCTAAGGATCGAAAATCAACCTCAGGGTTCGCAGTGTTTGTTGGAGGCTCTCTGGTTTCTTGGAAAAGCAAGAAACAAACTGTTGTGGCAAGGTCCAGTGCCGAATCCGAATATAGGGCCATGGCTCAAGCCAGTACGGAAATGATGTGGGTTCAGTCCGTAGTAGAAGATCTACATGTAGCTGTGCCCCTACCTATGAAGCTTCAGTGTGACAATCAGGCAGCATTATTCATTGCCAACAATCCAGCTTTCCATGAGAGGACCAAGCATATTGAAGTTGACTGCCATTACACTAGAGACTTGATCCAGAGAGGATTGATATCTACTGCGCATGTAAGCTCAGGAGATCAGACTGCAGATGTATTCACCAAGCCACTGCTCAGAGGACCTTTTTAGAGATGTTCATCCAAGCTGAGCATGATAGACATCTATGCTCCACCTTGAGGGGGAGTGTAGAAATAGTTCTTAGTATTATTATCTCTTTATGTATCTTGTCGTTATTTCTTTATCTTTTATAGACCTCTTTGTAATTTACCCTTAATGTCTCTCCCTATATAAGAGAGCCTAGGGTTTTTCTGAATGATTATCGAAGTCTCTTTTCCCAACAGAAAGAATATTACTAAGATAAGTTGGGAAACTATAAAATCAAAAAAATATAAAATCAATACAATACAATACAATGGATAAAAGGACCTAATTTTTACAATTATAAAATACTCTTTGATATGGTGAAGAAATGTCTAAATATGATATAAATATAGGAGCTTCTCAAAGAGAGAGAATATCATTGATGAAAAAACTGAATACATTATAATTACCATTGCATGTTAAAGCAAGACAATATCAACCTTATTTAGAAAGTTGATACAAATTAATATTATCATTTTAAATAATGGAAATAAAATGGCAAAGCCTTCTCCCACTATAAATAGGGTCGGCTACATGGGTTCTTTTCTCAAATATATGTTGAACGACTTGAATATTTTTTATGCTGGTTGTCGACTACCTAAGCAATCGCCACAAAAGGAATTCGAACCCTGATTTTTGGGTGGTACGCATACTGCACTACCACCACACCATTTAAGTGGGTCAATTGAAATAATGAGAACAATAAAAAATAACGTAGAAAGATAAAACCTCTTCATTAAGAATAAGGATCTTCAATATCAAAAAAAACTAAGCCATGAAAATAAAATATACGAATTTTTGATGTATAAAGGAACAAGTTACATTATGGTGAGAAGAACATATCTATTACTCATTTGATGATAAATGTTGCCTTGGCAATGATAATTGTTAAGTTAATTATCGTGTTTTGTCTGTCTTATTTTATTTCCTGTTTCTCCAAGTACTTATCGTGTAATTAACCCAGGGCTTTTCTCCTATATAAGAGAGCCCTCGAGTACGTATAATGCAGTGACTTCTTTTCTCTTATCATGGTTGTTAGAGTTATTATATTTACATTTATATTTGTAACCCTTCGGATTCTGTAACACCCTGTGACCCTTTGAGTTCCGTAACTCTTGTACTCTCTAGGGTTTTATCTCTATATAAGAGACCCTAGCTCTATGGAATAAACATCTCTCATTAGTTCCTCTTCTCAGATCGAAGCCTAATACCCTAAATCCGCTGCCACCACCGGCCCTCTCTCCGCCAACAAGGAGATTGGGCTGGACCTCCTGCGTCGCTCATGGATTCGATGGTCTCACGCAAGGTAGTCCAAGTCCCAGCAACACCAGCTGCCACCTCCATCGGTACCTTAAGCGTCGTACGAGGCTCCAGCGGTACCTCTTGCGTCGCCGGCATCGCTTGGAGCCCCCCCTCCAACAACCCCTACTTCACTACGACTTGTTTCTCCCAACTTTTTGTTTCTCCCAACTTGATGTTCCATACTCTTTATTCTATCAAGTGTGGGAGAAAGGAGGAGTCAAAGATGATTCTTCAGGACGTCTGCTGCCCTACCATGACCGACAAACCGACGCTCCAGACTACTGCTCAGATCATCCGTCTTCACCGAGCATCGACTTCTTCGTCAAGGCGTATACTTCTTCTTTTACGACCCGACTACTACTCCGCGCTGGACTTCTTCTACAGTGATTCCTCTCCAGGCACGACAGAGATATGTTCCGGTGACCTGTAGGCACGACAGAGATACGTTCCCGTGACATGATATCGCAACGACTCTACAGGCATGGCAGAGATACGTTCCGGTGACCTGAAAGCCGCAGACCCGTCCTCGAACGAGGTCTTCTACCAACAGCGGACATATGTTATTATGATGCATCGTTTGAAGATGTGGTGTATACTTTTTCTTTTTGTTTCAAGCTGCAACTTTCTCGGCTCCAGTATGAGGGGGAGTGTTAGAGTTATTATATTTACATTTATATTTGTAACCCTTCGGATTCCATAACACCCTGTGACCCTTTGAGTTCTGTAACTCTTGTACTCTCTAGGGTTTTATCTCTATATAAGAGACCCTAGCTCTATGGAATAAACATCTCTCATTAGTTCCTCTTCTCCACAATGGTATCGGGAGCAACGGTCCTAGACCGGGGTCCTGGTATCCCACCCTAACCCTAAGCCCCCCCCCCCCCCCACGGTGCCGCCGCCTCTAGCGGCCACCGACGCCGCTCTCAGCGGCTAGTCGTCCCCCCCCCCCACGCGGTTCTGCGCAGCCCTCAGAGCCCCAGCGTCGCCCATGCGGCAACACGCCGCCCCACCTGCGTCGCTGTGCTTCTTCGCCGCTCCCTGCGGCCCCATCTGCGCTTCTGCACCGCTGCCAGCGCTCCAGCACCTCCGTGCCGCCCCAGCAAATCCCAGCCACTCGTCCAGTGGCACCTGAAGACCCCCGGCGGACCCTAGGCGCATTCACGCGCAACTCCAGACCACAGGTGCTACGCAGGTCGTCTCCGACGCTGTTCTTGAGGCCTACGAACTGGGGTCAACGCTTCCACAAGGACCAAAGATGTGTGTATGAGGTCTACACATACAACCTATCCCTCTTATGATACTATAGACCGCCTATTAAATCTATATCTGTCGGTCTGATGCTCTTCATCAATCATGTCAGAAAACAAGGGTGACGTTTTCACATCCTCAGGTGCCTTCAAAGGCACAACCCCAATTATCAAGATGGATGGGACCAACTATGAACTATGGTCTATGCAGTTTCGCACCCTGATGTAGTGCCATAACATGGTGCACATTCTGACAGAATCCGAGCCGGATGACAAGGCTGGAGCGAATGCAACGTGGAAGCAAGATGATGCGTATGCCGTATATGGCTCTCTGGGACGCTGACTACGGAGATCGCAAATGATATTGTAAACCAACCCACAGCCAAGGCTATGTGGGATATACTGGCCGCGACATATGGACAGTCCAAAAATGAGAGCAAGATTCTTCAGTTGCAATTTGACATCTTCTCTACTAAACAGAATGGGAAACCACTACATGCACATTTCTCTCATCTACGAGGCATGTTCGAGAGTTGCATAGCTTCATGCCGATCACTACCAGTACGGAACAACAACAGGCATACCGAAATGCCACCATGACTGGCGTATTCCTGTCCTCCCTTGATTTTGAGTACGATGCAGCTCGTACTCAACTTCTTACTGGCGAGACTATTCCACCGATGGAGGATGTGTATAAGAGATTGAGCAGGATTACTACTGCCTCGGCATCTACCGCCCAGCCTACTCCTTCAGCTATGGCTGCCACACGTGGCAGAGGAGGAACGTCACATTTTCGAGGTCGAGGACCTCGTGGTCGAGGGGGAGGCAGACACCGTGGTCCCTGTACTCACTGTCATCGTCCTGGCCACTCTGAGGAGACATGCTTTCACAAGCAGTGGATATCCGGCCTGAACACGTATTGCAGAGCAGTCTGAGGATACCACTACGACTCTTCTTGATGCTCGGTTTGACGATGTCGTCTCCAGACTGCGTAAGATGATCACTGCACCTATGTCTCCGTCTCCAGATTCTACGGATGCTGCAGCTTCGACCAAAGCGCCATTTAGCTCTCAGGTACTCCTTATGCACTTACCAGTACCACTTGCTCAGACCTGACAGACTGGATTATAGATTCCGGTGCCTCCCATCATATGTATAACGATAGATTGCAGTTTACTACCTACATGGCACTTGCACCAGGCCGATCTGTTGTCATTGCCAATGGGGTGCGATTACCCATTGTTGGTCAGGGGGAGATTACTCTGACGCCCACTTTGAGCCTTCAAGAATGTCTTACACGCACCTGACTTTCAGATGAACTTGTTGTCAATTAGCTAGCTTACGAAAGATTTACATTGCCGTGCCATATTTGACCCCTCTACCTTTGTGTTTTAGGACATACTAATTGGGAGGATGACTGGGAAATGGCCGTGAGAAGAGAGGCTTGTATAAGCTTGCTATATCTTCATGTGCTGGTGCCGCTACTATTCCGTCTGGATCCGGTTCTCCATTCCTTTGGCGTCTTCGCTTTGGCCATCTACCTCTGCAGAAGATGTGTCATGTCCTGCCGGCAGATATCTACCCGTACTGCATTAGATTGTGAAGCCTGTCAGCTTGGAAAACACCATCGATCTTCATTTCCAGTTCGTTCGAGTCGTCATAGTAGTTGGTCGTTTGAACTGTTTCACTTTGATATTTGGGGTCCGAGTCGTGCCCCGGATCTTTAGGGACATCGTTATTATATGGTTGCTGTTGATGATTTTTCCAGATTATCTTTGGGTATTCTTGTTAAAACGAAAGTCTGAAGCTGGTACTATTATTCGAAAATTTATTACTGAGGTTAATAATATCTTCTCTACCAATGTCAAAGTAATTCGCACAGATAATGCTTTGGAGTTTTCAACATTACATTTGTCCGATTTCCTCAGTTCACAGGGTATTATTCATCAAACCTCTTGTAGTTACACTTCGCAACAAAATGGAGTGGCGGAACAAAAACATCGCAATCTTCTTGATGTCACTCGGACGTTGTTGATCCATAGTCGTGCCCCTCATTCCTATTGGGGGGGATGTTGTTCTCACTGCGTGCTACTTAGTGAATCGTATGCCGTCTACTATTCTTGGAGAGAAGGTTCCCTTCTTGATTGCGTTTCCCGAGAAGGACCTATTCTCCCTCACACCTCGTGTCTTTGAGTCTGTGGCATTTGTGCATAATTGTACCTCTGGTTGTGATAAGCTCTCTCCAAGAGCTATCAAATGTGTGTTTGTTGGGTACTCTCGCACTAAAAAAGGGTATAGATGTTATGATCCGGTGAGTAGGAGATATTATGTGAGTGCTGATGTAACATTCTTTGAGTCTATCATGTTCTTTTCTCCTACAGGTGACAGGTTATCCAATAACAATGCGGATGATATTGTTGTTCCTCCAACTCCACCTCCATCTCTCACACCAGTTGAACTTGAGCAACCTGTACCTTTGCCACAACCACCACCACCACCTGAACCAAAATTTTTACCCATTGTCTACACTCGCAGGTCTTCTACTAGCTCTTCTGCTCAACAGCCGTCCACATCATCCATCACGCCCAAGGTATGTCATGATAACATTATATCTACTGATGGCACTGGAGTTTTACAGGATGACTCTGCTATAGAGGGCGCTGAGGACGATGACTTGGATGTTCCTATTGTGTTGAGGAAGTCACGACGTCAATGTGCCAAATACCCACTAACCATTTCTTCTGGAATCATTTTTTGAGAAGGGACAATTCTACATATTTCTGCCAAATTCGGCACATGTATCTTTGGATCATCTTTCAGATGAGTATAAGAAGTTTATTGTTGGTCTTTCTGCGGTTACTATACCCCGTACATACATGGAGGCTTTACGGAACAACAGGTGGCGTCAGGCCATGGAAGAAGAAATGGCGGCCTTAACATCTCGCGGGACATGGAGTATTATTCCGCCTCCACGTGGTGCTTCGATTGTCAGCTGCAAGTGGATATTTTCAATTAAGCATAATGCAGACGGGAGTGTAGATCGCTACAAGGTGAGGTTGGTGGCCCGTGGCTTTACCCAGACATATGGGGTGGATTATCAGGACACATTTTCTCCAGTAGCGAGACACTCGACGCTTCGGATTTTACTTGAAGTAGTTGTTTCACGTGATCAGTGTTGCAGAAGACGGTATTCGGTATTCAGTCGGAGGGGTCACTGAATAGAGAATAATCGGTATTCGGGCGACTATTCGGAATTATTCGGTTTTGTATTTTTTAATATAAAAATTATTTATAATACATATATTCTTATATTTTTATACATATATGGTCATTATTTAACATGAATCCAAGATAAAAGTACCAATCAATATAATAGACATATAGAATTTGACATTTGTGGCGATACCATGGTAAAATGTAACCCATAAATATTGAAAATTGAAAATAAAAAATAAAAATATGAAGAGTCAAACTCCAGTTGGCCTCATAGTCGGTCGGGCCGACTATTGCCCGGCTGGAGGTCTGTTCAGTCGGGCACCCCATCGCACCGCATAGTCGGACCGACTATTCGGGATAGTCGGCCGACTATTGCAACACTGCACGTGATTGGCCATTATTTCAGCTTGATGTGAAGAGTGCATTTCTCTATGGAGACCTCCACGAGGAGGTTTATATGCAACAGCCACCGGGGTTTACTGCTGAGGGAGAGTCCCAGAAGGTATGCAGGCTACATAAGGCAATTTATGACCTAAAGCAGAGTCCTAGAGCTTGGTATCAAAAGCTGTCAGAATTGATTGAGCAACAGGGATTTAAGAGGTCTACTGCGGACCACTCACTATTTGTTCAGAAGACACAGAGAGGTACGGTTGCCATTCTTGTCTATGTAGATGATATTATTGTTACAGGAGATGATGCTCAAGGCATACAAATAGCCAAGAAGTTCCTAGGTAAAGAGTTTGTGACCAAGGATCTTGGCACTCTTCGCTACTTCCTGGGGTTAGAGTTTGCCAGGAATAATCGTGGTCTAGTGATGACCCAGAGAAAGTTTGTCATGGATCTCCTTTCTGAGACAGGTATGACTGGATGCAAGCCAACTATGACTCCTATGGATCCAAGTGTGAAATTGTATGATGATGATACTGAAGAAGTTGATAGCAGGAGGTACAGAGAACTTGTTGGGAAGCTTCTTTATGTTACTATCACCAGGCCAGATATTATGTTTGCAGTAAGCAAGGTCAACCAATTCATGGAGCAACCCAGAAAGACACATATGGATGCTATATATATATGATATTGAGATATCTGAAGAACTCACCTGGTTCTGGACTTCTATTCAGGAGGGATACGTCCTTGGAGGTAACAGCTTGTGCAGATGCTGACTATGCAGGATGTCCCACAGACAGGAAGTCTACTTCAGGATTTGCAGTGTTTGTTGGTCACTCACTTGTCTCATGGAAAAGCAAGAAGCAGACTGTAGTTGCCAGATCAAGTGCAGAATCTGAGTACAGAGCCATGGCCCAAGGAAGTGCTGAGATGATGTGGATTAGATCGGTGTTGACTGATCTTTCCATAGAACTTCCTCTTCCTATGCAACTATTATGTGATAATCAGGCCGCATTATTCATTGCAAATAATCCTGCATTCCATGAACGGACGAAACATATTGAAGTGGACTGCCATTACACTCGAGATCTGATACAGAAGGGACTCATATCTACATCTCATGTGTCTACAGGAAATCAAACAACAGATATCTTCACCAAGGCTCTAGTCCAAAGTCCTTTTCATAAGTGTTGGTCCAAGCTGAGCATGATAGATATATATGCTCCAGCTTGAGGGGGAGTGTTAAGTTAATTATCGCGTTTTGTCTGTCTTATTTTATTTCATGTTTCTTCAAGTACTTACCGTGTAATTAACCTAGGGCTTTTCTCCTATACAAGAGAGCCCTCGGGTACGTATAATGCAGTGCCTTCTTTTCTCCTATCAATAATCATCATGGATTGCCATGCAAGGAAAATCAAAACTGTTGGAGCATTTGGTTGTGCGCCTCTTATGTTGTAGATGGGTAAATGGATACCTCCAGGATCCATTTACCCCATCCAGAGTTTAGTTCCACATCTACCAGTGGTGGGACTTGGAGGATCTGTGAAGGCTATATAAGGAACCCCAGACCTCCTGTATCCATTGAGAAAATGAATGCAATATCCGCCCCTTTAAGGACTTCTCCCGTGGTATCATCCCGCTCCTTAGGGAGTAGGGTTCCATGCAAAAATATTGTTCTTCAATGTTTTATTTCTTTATTCTCTGATTCTGCTTCCGTTTCCTATTTTCTAACATGGTATCAGAGCGGGTCGATTGTCAAGGTTTTTTATGTTCATTTGTTATTTATTCGAGATTCGGTTCTTGATTATTATTGAAGATTGCTCATGAAGATCAGTTGTTCATGATTGTCATTGACAAGAAGGGTTCTGTCGTGTTCTATCCAAGTTTAGGGTTTCGATTGAAACCCTAATTTCTGTCAGACGATCCTGGCAGCATTTGGCCACCCAGGCGGAGTCTTGCACGTCGCTCCTCCATCCTCCTCGCATTCACCAGGCGGATCCCCAAAAGATGGCGCAGGTGGCTACATACTTCATGCGCTGGCCCCGATCCAGCAAGGTTCAAACCTGCACAGACAAGTAGGTAGTCCTCCAAGCCCATCACACGGGAGCCCCTTTCCGCCTCTCGCGCAGAAGCTACCAGGCGGAGGCCCCTTCACGAGCGACCCTTCATCTCGTGCAGCCGTCCTTCCAGGCGGAACCCTCACGGCTCCTCCTTCATCGGTTCATGGAAGCTCCAGTTCTCCTGGAGGTACTAGCGCTTCTTCCTCTTTTTGTCAGCGTGGATCCACACCAACGTCCAGCAACATCTCCTCCAAGCATCCAGGTTGCGACGCACCTCCTGGCAGCGCCTTCTCCCGTCGATCTCCAGTCGAGCGGTGCCACCCCCTTCACCCCCAGCGGTGGCGCCGCACATCGTTCTCCAGGCGAGCGCCTCCCCAGTCGGCGACAACACCCGAACCTCCAGGCGGAGGTTCTTTTCAAATGCATCTTACAGGTGGCTCTCGTCGATCTCCCTTTTCGTTGGCTCCCTTCCAGGTGGAGCTCTCCCAGCGGCAGCAGGGATCCCCCCCATCGGTGGTCGCACAGGAAAAGAGGGGTTCCCATTGATGGGGAACCTTAAATGAGCCCTGTGGGTTTATTTAAAAAAAATATTTTGTAGACGGCCCAAGTGGGCTTGTGGTGTGCGGCCCAAGTATAAATAAAAAAAATGAGAGAAAAAGCCGAAGAAAAAAATTGTGAGTTTGGCTTATTGGCTTCATGTTTTATTTCCCCCAATTTCTTTGTCTTCTCCCAACTTGGTCGACGTCCATGTTTTCCGATAAGTATGGGAGAAAGGGGAAGTGTTGTGTAGAGTCATAGGTCGGATCCAGATTCAGATGTGAGATTTCCAGACCATTCAGATTCTAGACTCTACAGTTTCTTGGATGTTCAGACTCGACGATCATGGTTTCCGAGTCTGCAGTTCAAGACGCACGAGTGTGCGATTTTCAGTTTCGTGGCCCTCATCTTTCTTGTTTTGTCGGGTAGAGTTTTCATGTGAGCCATAGGGACTCCAGAGTAGAGGACCATTCCCTATATCATGTTGGCAAAGAGTTTAATGTGGTATCATAGGGACTCCAGAGTAGAGTACCATTCTCTAAGCCAGATAAGAGAGACCCGGTTCTCCGACGAGGAGACTCCAGGCGCAATTTCAGACTCGATTGTCAGATTCTGAGTCCTCATTTTGACTCACACTCCAGCCCGTTCATCCTCCTTACTTGCACGGCATGAGAAGCAACACCCTCGACAACAACCGACAGTTGTGCGCGTTGAGTTGTTATTGTCTTGTATTGTGAGTTGAGTTTCTTTCTGTTTGTCCAAGCTGAGCATTGCATGCTCCAGCTTGAGGGGGAATGTTGGAGTATTTGGTTGTGCGCCTCTTCTGTTGTAGATGGATAAGTGGATACCTCCAGGATCCATTTACCACATCCAGAGTTTTAGTTCTATATCTACCAGTGGTGGGACTTGGAGGATCTGTGGGGCTATATAATGAGCCCCAAATCTCCTGTATCCATTGAGAAAAAGGAATGCAATATCCGCCCTTTTGAGGGCTTCTCCCGTGGTTTCATCCCGCTCCTTAGGGAGCAGGGTTCCACGTAAAAATCTTGTTCTTCAATGTTTTATTTCTTTAGCCTCTGATTCCGCTTCCGATTCCTATTTTTTAACAAAATGCAATAAAAAAGTAAAGGAGATATATCTAGATAAATTTCGAATTAAGATAAATATTAAAGAGGAACTCGAAGTAGCAAAACCATCATTTTCACATGCTAGGAGAAATGCCACCATAATCTATCGTGGTAGGATCTTTGATAGATAATGAAAGGGGGAATGGAAAATGTAGCGTAAGGAATGTGGGAGCATGAAAATAAATGTGTGGGTGAGGATTTAGAATAACAATCTTAAACATTTGATCTTTCCTCTTAAATTTTATGGCTAATGTTTTTTACTCTTTTTTATATTTAATATTTATTCTTTAGATAATAGGATTTATATATACATATCTATACATATATATTAAATTGGGTATGGCTTAGAGTGCTTTGTATGCTTTTAATGCCTCAAAATTTCTGAGTAGCACGTTAAGACTGATTATTGTACTTATACAAAGTAACTCATACATAAGCTACTGTTACGAGGCTAAAATAAGAAGTAAAGGCAAGAACTTAGATGTTTTGTATAACCAATGCATGAGTGACCCACATCTATAACTCATAACATATTTTGCAGTCAAAGCACTTGAACTTTATTATAAAACGGAAAGGAAAGAGATTGGGTCTCGTTAGGGGAGCATAATGTTGCATATACACGTCCCACATTGGCAAGTCATGTCAGTGTTGCGTGGGAGTATGAAAATTTCATCGATGAATATTGCACATGATAAATCATATCAATGGAACCTAGATATGTTTAGAAGTTTAAATGAACCACTTAATCACTATATTAAGTTCGTTTCAGAGTATCTTTAGTTACTTGCACATGTTATGCTTAGTGATATAATGCAAATGATAAATATTTCATTGTAAATTAAAAGTAGTAGCTTTTTTAATACATATTCATATTCTTTTTTGCATCTATTTACTTACACATGTTAACTTTTTGATGCTATAATTCCTTCCACAAGAATACTCAGAAAATATCGTAATCGACCCAGAGTGATTGTTGCATGTATATAAGTGAATATGTATGTATTACATGCATGTATATGTATGTACTATGCATATATATATATATAAATACATGGATACATATACATATATGTATGTATATAAATATAGAATCGAATTGAATTATTATCGAATGAATTTCGGCTAATTTAAATTCGATTCACTTGGGAATCGAATCCACAAGTTAAATTCAAATTCAGATCATTTTGTTTCGAATCGAACTTTTTTCGAATTTTTATTGAACAAATCCTAATTGAATTCGAATGATTCAGTTCAGTTAGCAGTCCTATCCTATACTAGAGCTCTGACCTACACCAGTCTTACGCCACCGCCCGACACTTCTTGTGTTGCAGTCACCTCACGTGTCGTCCCATCCCTTGCGCATTGGCCCATCAGTGTGTTGCCATCGTGTGTAGGGTGGCCCTGCCATGCCATTAGGCCCCTCCTTATACTGTTATACCGCTACCTTGTGTAGGTTGGCCTGCATCGCCACTAGGCTCCTCCATGTTAGGGCACACCGCCACTAGGTTGCTAGGCACGTCGACTTCAAGACATGTTCACTTGAGAAAGAACTTTGGTCTTTTTTTCTCTTACTTTGACCAATCTGAATATATCCTTCTGGCCCTCATTAGAGTCAAGCTTTTTATACAAAACTTCAATGTCTTTTACCTTAGCTTCACTTACATCTTTTTTTTGTCCCTTCTTCGTTGTTTTGTAGGTTGTGATAGTTTCCTTTGTTCTATCCTTATATTTAGCTTTAAAGCAAGCTCATTTATTTTTTTCACCTTCACTCCTCCCTCTAGCCTCCTTTTGACTTAGAACTTCTTTATACTCGCCTAGCATCTGTTTGGTTATCCTTTGTATACAAGATGTTAGCGCCTATGGTATCTCGTTTCCTCTTCCATTACATTCCCAAGATAAGTCTTCTAAGGCCTTCTCCTTGAAGTTTTCTTGCTTCAATTGAAGATTCCATCATCTAGTTCTAATGGTCTTAAGAACCATCCTTTTTTTACCAACTCTTTTATCTGCACATCCATGACTGGATAGAGATGTTGGGATGTCAAGCTTTCTCCTCCATGACTGGATAGAGATGTTGGGATGTCAAGCTTTCTCCTGAGATTACTTTGCAAAATAATCATTTTTAAAAATTAAAAATTTGCAAAATTAAAATCATTAAAAAATTGAAAGTCATAAAATAAAAAATAGAAATAAAAAATTTAAAAAGGTAAAAATTTCACAAAAACCAAGATAGTTTGCATTTGAGATTTCTTTACTTCACGACTTATCTTTTCTCATTGCAGATTAATTTATCTGTGTTTTACTCGGGTCAATCAAGTAATTAAATGCTGCTCCCTCTTATTTAAGAGAGTTTGCTATGAAAAGATCGTAATTTGTTGCAAAATCCAGAATGATTTTTGCCTCTTCCTTTCCAAAATCTTCTCCATGAAACTTTCATTTCTTTGTTAACGATTCCATTGTTTATTCCTTGTCTCTATAGTATACGCTATCTTGTGCATCTTCTCCATCGGCACACCCAAATGTAATGAAGGATGTTTATTAATGTACCGTTACTTGGAGTTGCAGACTGTCATCACAATCAATTTCTTCTCAAGAGGAACTAGTAAATTTACGATAACAATATGTTCCTCTTTTCTCGAAGAAATTGTTTTCTACATCAAGGTTATAAGCTTCCAAACAATTAGGAAGAGTTTTTCCTTTCATATATATCACTATTAGCCATGGTCACTGTGTGCAATTTTAAACTTCAAAGGCTATTTTCCCATATGTTTATTCAAATCTTTACCTAATCTAATCATGTCTCTTCATGGGATTCCTGGTAAACCTTGTTTAGCTCTTCCTAAAACTCTCTTTTTGTCCTTTCTTCGAATTCTTTAAGTACAATTTGGTTTCCTGGACTAGTTTTCTGTCCACATTTGTCCATTTATTTGAGTTTCATCCGGATGATGATATAACTTGGCTATCTTTTTTGTCCCGTGTATGCATTCCCCATACTAGTCCCCTTGCAAATTTTGTATTAGTGATTGTGCAGCTTCCCTTGGCAATTTTTTCGCAGCTATGTGATCTGCTAGGTGGGGACATTGCAACCCGGTCTGAATGTAGTGATTTTACGTGATCCAATGATTTTATGCAGGACCTGCGATAAAAATGTAACAAGTTACTTGAGTAAAATCATAAATTGGAGATTTTCCCCCTTTTTTAAAATCAACAACAACAAAGCCTTTTCCCACAATTAAGTAGGGCCGGTTACATGGATTCTTCACCTCCGTTCAGATCTATCTTGGGTCAATCTCGGGCTTCCTCCCTTTTCAAAAAAAATTACATAATTGTTTAAAAGTGGCATGCACATATTTGTTATACGGGGTTTCAAGCTTCTAATGTCTATAAAGATATGAATTGCAGTCTTCGAAATGCTGGGTTGCTAAGACTGACATATCATTAATTACTGAATAAACATTTTGGAGTAAGATGATAATCAGCTCCATAATTCTTTTGTAATTATAACAGTAAAATTAGTTTAATATATTCTTGCTAAATATAAGGTTGTCTGTCATAGAAAACACTAACACAACTACCAAGTAAGAAGGTTATTCATGACTGTGCTAGCTTAATCATACGATATATAACTCGACAAGAATATTAAGAAGCAAAGGACTTAATGTACATAAATATTGAGTACAATATAATCATACTCTTGTGACACTTGCAACTTGATCAACTAGTCAGATGGATACATGGCTAGTCAGTCTAGTCACATTGGTCAATTACTTGGCCTACTGGGTAATGTTATAGTTGGTGACTGTACTGGACCCCATAGTTTCATTACCTAAACACTTGGCCAACTTTTGCGACATTGTTGATATCTTGTACAAATGTTCTATTCTTTGGATGGCCTAACTATGGAGTCTTAAAACTTAAAACCTTGACAAGATTTTTTATTTGTGATTGATGCTTAATGTTTTATCTAATATAGAATTATTGAAATGATCAGCATTAGATTTTTATAATTGCAATACCAGTTAATATTAAATCTGGTTTCATGTCAATCATATGATACATAATACAAATTCTCTTGAGAGAAATGCCTTGGAGGTTTGCATTCCATAGTTTTTTATTATTTTATTGCTACTGTTTATTAATCCCCCTCCTCCACAACCAAGTGTGTTGAAGTTCGTGCCTAGTCCCATTCATAGATAACAGCCGTATTCTGCTTTTTTTCCTCTTTAAAACCTGGGGCACGATCTAGTGAGGACACTTGATTGACAATTGCATCGGCAATAATGAGCCAAGCTAGTATTTGTGCTAAATTCCCCAGTTAAGTAGTCGTGCATTATGACAGACTCCCAATTATCCAGAAAATACAACCCTTTTGCACATGTAGGGTAACATTGCTTGTTATATTGGCATCTTTAGGGCATCTAATCAAAGTTGAGCTACTATGTATTTTGGCCTAACATACCAAGCCTTTAATTTTTACAGAATGAAGAAGCAACTTTGGTGCAAGGAGAGCGAGAAGCTGAAATGATGATACTCGAAGCTTACGCGGCTCTCCTACTTGCTTTTCTATCAACAGACAGGTAACTGCTGCATTTGGCTAGCGTATATTTGAATTCTGTATCTCTGCTCTCACACATCTTGATATATTCCCACAGTAAAAAATCTCGGGAAAACATTGCCGACTGCCTCCCGAGCAGGAGTTTGAAAGTTCTTGTGCCTGTTCTAGAGAGATTTGTGGTATGATATCTCACTGCCCAAAATTTTGGCTACATTATCGCTTTATTATGCAACTTATTTCAGGTTCCTTCCAGTTCTTTTTATCTTAGAGGATGATTGGTCTGACAATATGTTTAGCTTTCATGTGAATCTCATTTAAGATCCATTAGGATTGGCATTGTGCTTGGTCTGCGATAGACGGGTGCTTCTTTCTGGGTGTAGTTCTACTTACCTGTGATGAAAGATATTGCGTGTCGATCCATTCGACAATTGTACTATTATTATTAGTTATTTTGTTTTCATACACGAACACACCCACACACACCCACTCACACCCAAAACCCCTCTATTAAGGAGGTTAAGCTTTCATTTATTCAATCAGAAACAAAACATCTTCTCATTGTGTTAGAGCGATAGTCCTAGATCGATGTTCTATACCTACTTGATTTCCTCCTTTCTCCACCAGAAACCATGGATTAAACTTTTGCTGAGGAGAACAATGGAGATTTATAGAGCTAAAAGGAAGAATCTCCATATGATCTTTATTGATTTGGAGAAGGCTTATGATTCCGTCCCACGAGAGATACTATGGAGAGTTCTGGAGAAGAGACAAGTACCTGTCCTATACATTAATCTCATAAAGGATATATATGATAGGGCTTTATCTTGTGTAAGGACCCCGACGGGGAAGACTGACTATTTTGATATCAACATTGGTTTACATCAAGGTTCAGCTTTGAGTCCATTTCTTTTTACTTTGATTATGGACGAGTTGACAAGTCACATTCAGGATGAGTTACCTTGGTGTATGTTATTTGCTGATGATATTGTGCTGATTGACGAGACTAGAGATGGAGTAAATGAGAAGCTTGAGGTTTGGAGACATGCATTGGAGACTAAAGGTTTTCGTATAAGTAGGGCTAAGACGGAATATATGGAATACACCTTTGATGGAAGCAATGGTGAAGGAATCGAGGTGAAGATTGGCGACGATAACATTCAGAAGAGAGATTCTTTTAGATATCTGGGATCTATTTTGCAACATGATGGGGAAATTGATGGAGATATTACTAATAGAATAAATGCAGGCTGGCTAAAGTGGAGAGGAGCCTCCGCTGTTCTCTGTGATAAGAAAATTCCTTTAAAAATTAAAGGAAAGTTTTACAAAGCAGCCGTGAGACCTGCTATGCTTTATGGTTTTGAATGTTGGCCTGTGAACGATAAACATATGCAGAGAACGGCTGTAGCAGAAATGAAAATGCTAAGATGGATGTGTGGACATACACGTAAAGATCGGATTCAGAATGATGCAATCAGAAAGAAAGTTGGTGTAGCTCCGATCGAGGATAAGATGCGAGAAAACCGCTTAAGATGGTTTGGTCATTTGCAAAGAAGGTCAACTGATGCATCGGTTAGGAGATGCGAGTGTTGGGATGTTGAGCCAGCTAAGAGAGGGCGAGGACGGCCCAAGAAGTGTTGGAAAGAGACTATACGAAGGGATCTTAGTTTTTTGGATATAAGTCCGAGGATGACCCAAGATAGATCTTAATGGAGACGAAAAATCCATGTAACCGACCCTACTTAATTGTGGGAAAAGGCTTTGTTGTTGTTGTTGTTGCTTTTGCGAAATTTTGGTTTAGATAAGTGCCTGATATCCCACACGCTTTCCTTTCCAAGGCATTTTCATTAGATCGATATTTCATTATGCATCAGATATATGTCGTACAAGTCAAACCATATAGTTACACCTCTTTTTAAGCAAACAAATATGTATTTTTATCTTATCTATTGATTGAAAAAATTAGAACCATTTTTATGCGTTTTTTTGCTATTCAATACATCAAAACGATGCATGGTGGGAGCTATTAGAGGAATGGCCTATACTATGTTGATATTCTTATTAATTCATGTTTTGATGGTGTCATCTTTGCTCTGCATATCCGTTCTTGTGTTACTTACATTTAGGTCGCCCATCTGCTAGAGCTATCTCTCAGATGCTTCATGAACACTGACTTTGTTGAAGACTTTTGAGTGCGAAGCCTGCCAGATTGGGTAACATCACACGTCTTTCCTTGGAGGACCAAGTCTCATCATGCCTCGCCTTTTGCCTTGGTTCATTGTGACATTTGGAGGCCTTATTCGGTCCATACTACGAGTGCTAACGAGTCGCTTGCTATTTTTATTGATAAATATAGTAAGTTTTGTAAGTGTATCTAATAAAGGAACAATTAGAGATAAATAAAAGTATCATGCCCTTTTTCGAGTTTTTCAAAACATTCTTCTATATGACCCTTAAAATTTCCAAATGTGATAACGCTCTTGAATTTGTTTGATATGATTTGATTGCTTTCTTTGTTGTTCAGTTCGTATACCTCAGCATGACATGGTTGCAAGAAAGAAACTTTGTCAGCTTGCAGATCTTACTCTCCTTACTAATACGAATGTCACCAAAACCTTTTTGGGTGATGCCATTCTCACTCAAGGTGTGAAATATTGTGATATCTTGGTGGTATATCGTTGATATATTGGTATAACTGGGGGCAGTTTTGATATTCGAATACATATCGAATTCCAGGATATTACCTGACTGTTATCTTGTGAGATATCGATGAGATATCGATAGTTCGTCTCATATCGGTGAAAAATTGAAGATTTCTATACACAATTTCCCAGATATCAGTCGATATCGAACGATACCATTGATATGGGGTCGATATTGCTCAATATCACCCATTTTTTAATTTTTTGATTTTTGCTCAATACATCCCTACAAATGAAGCCGACCCTACTTATAGTGGGAGAAGACTTTGCCATTTTTACATCCTTGCAAATGAAGCACACATGCTTCCCCTAGAACCCCCCTCCAGGTGCATTGATCGAGGAGTGAGACCCCATTTTGAATGAGGGCTTCGCTCCACTTGGCAATGGAGATGAAACAACGATGGAGCTGATCAAGGAATGTCTGCATACATATATGTTATTATGCTCATTAGCTTGTTCGTATGATATTCGATATAGCTCAACATTTATTTTATATATAATATATGATGTAGTGTAATGTTAATGTGTTAAATATAGTTCCTTGATGTCACTAAATTATTGTTTGAATTTCATCGTTTACTTCGTAATATCTCGCAACTGTCGACAATCAATAGCCAACATTGATGGTAATATATTCACGATATCATGTGTATTGTTATTCTAAATACACATCATTCTTGCATATAAGTGTGTATTTGTATGTTGTTTATTGTTTTAAGAACTAGGGTGATCATAATTTGTAAAAACCATTTTTTTATCCCATTTCCAAATATTTCCACCAATATCATTGATATATTCCAATATCCCTTTTTGGGCTGCCTGATACGAATCATACGATATCGATTTTTAGAACCTTATTGTCACTGTGACATACCTCATCGATCGAGTACTCTTTTCCATCATCGAAGTGGCAACTCTATTCTCCTTTCTTTACAACGATGAGGAACCTTTTCCACTTTCCTTGCTGATTTTTAGGTGCACTGTATTCATCCATACTTTCATATTGATGATAAATTATTTGCTGGTGTAATCAAATGTGTCTTCCTTGGGCACTCTAGAATCCAAAATGGGTATTGATATTATGATCCATACCCCAGTTAGTCGTCGTATTACATTTTACGTATTACATTTTACGGATTTCGCACTTTTTGAACAGACTAGTTACTTCTCTAAGTTTGTCAGTAATATCCCATTGGAGTTCCCCCTTTTGCTTTATGTTTAGAAAATGACGCACGAAATACGGTCGTATGTCCTTTTGCTTAACCCTATCTTGTAGGTTGATGAGTCTCCTTCAGTTGGCTTTACCACTACAAATCCGGATGATCCTTCTGACTTTTCTGTTTTGTTATGGACATTGTTACAATAGTTGACTGATTGGACCACATAGTCGGTCTAGTTATGAGGTGGGGATGACCAACTAAATAATATGTATCGTTCAATATTCGGTCCAATTGAATAATCGATTTGATTATTTAACCGACTGTTGAAAAACTTTATTATTAATTTGTTTTTTACTTAGAGTTCTAATTTATCTCAATATCATAAAAAATTAAAAGCTCCATCCCAGTTTTCTCATGGTCTTTTTTTTAAATGGCTTTAGCTACCGTGGTTAAGTAGAAATTATGATGCAATGCCTCTTCTTTTTGGAATTAAACATACCTGTTTGTGCATCTTAACTTTGTCTAAAATTCAGTTGGTAGCTTGGTACTTTTATGTTGTTAAGTAATTACCATATATAAAGATATAAGCATGTATGTTTTCAATATATTTTTTATACTTAAATAATTAAAAATACATAATCGAATGATCCCTAGTGTCTCTGGCTCATTACCCAATGACCCCAACATCTTAATATCGAATATCGACTTTTGCAACACTAGATATGGAAGTCCAATGGCAATGTACTCTACGCCCTTTGTCATATTTTACTTCATCTTATAGTTTATCCAGGTGTGATAATTTTTTTACAGATGCTATTATAGAAAACCCCCTCCTCGTGACCATCATACACATCTTCAGTATCATGGTTAGGAACAAGCCATGGATGAAGAAATTGATGCTCTTATTTCCAAAGGTACGTGGGATTTTATGCCATGCCCATCAAGTATCAACTGGTTGCTTGAAGCATGGCCTTAAATTTCATCGAAATTCAATCGAATTTCGATCAAAATTCGGATTCGATAAGTGGTCAAAATCGAAACCCTTAGCGTTTCCTTCTCCCTTATTTTGGTCAATTTTGGTGGAACTTCGATCCATTTGATGGATTTTCGGTCCATTTCAGTTGAATTTCGATTGAAACAAAAAAAATGTAGAATTTGGCCACGTTTCATTGAAGTTCATCCTCCTAACCTCTTAGGCCACTCTTTCACCTAATTTAGATCACTTTTGGGTACTTTTTGAGCTCTACATTTTGGTGCATTACATACATCATTTTATCTCACATGACACTAGATGTTTGCTGTACCCACTTAAATGATCTGGTGGTAGCGCAGTGTACCTACCACCCAAAAGATCAGGGTTCAAATCCCCCCTTGTGGGGGTTGCGTTAGGTAGTCGACAGCCAGCGTAAAAAATTTTCGAATCTGTCAACATGGATTCGAGCAAGAATCCATGTAGCCGACCCTACTTATGGTGGGAGAAGGCTTTGTCATTTTAGACACCGGAAGTTTACTCGTTTCTAGTGCTATCTTTCTTGTTACTTCTCTTACTATAAAGAGTACGTGCGACTGTATGAGTGCTAAGTTGTTAGAAACCTTCCAAATCTTGTGATTATAATTATTTTCCTACTATTAGGTTGGATGTAGATTGCCCTTATGAATGCTATGCAGTTCCTTAGTATTAATTGATTTGTTTGTCTCATATAACATAAATTTTAGATCACAAACTCTACGTGCATCCATTTGACATACATACTAGAAAGACTTGTGTTTTTGTGTATGTATATGCATATCTTATTTTATTCCTAAAATTAAAAATTTATAAGTTCAAAGTATTTTGGTAAGATGTAAGTTTTGATTTAAATCTGGTGCTGGCTCTGAATGGCATACTAATTTAAGGTAACATATAATGTTAATATCTTATTATTAACAAAAAAATATATTTTTATCTCATTTATTGTTTATAGAATATTAGAAATCTTAATTTTAGGAAAATATAAGTTTTAAACTAATTTCTCCAATTTCTGACCATTTCACAGAAATTCCACATAAATTCCACCGAATTTCTCTTTTCGCGCTTTATTGAAATGAAATCGAAATTCGTCATTTAAGGCCTTGGCTTGAAGATGGGTCTCTACATCCAAACATTCTCATAATGGGTCCCTTGTCAGATTAATGGCCAACCTAGGCAAAGGGTTTTACTCAAACATATGACGCAGACTATTTCGAGACCTTGAGGGTCCATTCCCACGATTATATTTGTTGCTGCAAATAGAAACTCGACCATTTTTCTGCTTGATGTAAAGAATGCTTTCGTCCATGGAGACCTTGAGGAAGATGCATAAATGACATAATTACCTGAGTACTTCATTGCCCGGCTGTATGCATACCATCTACACAAGTCAATATACAACTTAAAGTAGAGCCCATGAGCCTGGTTTGTTAGACTCAGCCTAGAAATAAGCTCTCTCAGTTTCCAAAGGACTCTGTGTTCGTTCTATGGCATTTTTTATGTATCGTCGTACTTGCTGTATATGTCGATAATATGGTTATCATTGGTAGTGACAATACATGTATTCTTGAGATCATGGCCATCCTTTGAAAGATTTGTCACTAAAGGCCTAGGTCATCTACGATATGTCTTGAGATTAAGGTGATTCATATGATAAAAGGGTTATATTCGTCACAGGGGAATCATTGTTTAGATTTTCTTGTAAATGCTGGTTTACTTGACTGTAAACCGTCCTCCATTCATGTAGAATCATGGAGTCATGCTACCTCAAAAGATCTCATGTTTAAAGATACCACTTGATATAGAAGCTTATTGGGCAAACTATTATACCTTATTATCACCCGGCTTAATATTTTGTATGTTGTGAGCAGAGCAAGATAATTCATGGAAAAGTTGCATTAGATTCATTGACAAGATGTTCTTCTAATCCATGATATCATAAGAACTAGCTCGGAAAGGACCTCTTCTATGTCTCTAATGGGTAAATTGATATTACGACTTATACAAATGCCGACTATGCAAGCTGTCTTGTAGATAAGTGATCCACCATTGATTTTGACACACTTGTTGGTGGAAACCTTGTCACATAGCGTAGCAAAAAGCAGACTGTAGTCTCCAGGTCAAGTGCAGAAGTAGAATGCAGAGTCATGGCTTAAGCCACTTGTGGGATTGTCTAGTTCGTCTCTTTTTTACGAGAACTTAGGTTTCATATCATGTGAAAGGGAAAATAAAAGTTGTATTCCTCATATCCCTAGAGCTCTCTTATATAGGAGAAAAGCTCTATGGGAAAATTACATAAAGTAGACTGGAATAAATAAATAAATATAAATAAAGATCAAGAGATATAAGAATCTCAATACTCCCCATCAATATGGAGCATATATCTCTATCATGCTCAGCTTGGAACAATAACGGTGAAAAGGACCCCTTGCAAGAGCTTTGGTAAACATGTCTGCAATCTGATCGTCTGAAGCAACATGAGAGGTGGAAATCAACCCTTTTTGGACCAAATCACGAGTGTAGTGACAATCCACTTCAATGTGCTTTGTTCTCTCATGAAAGGCTGGATTATTAGCTATGAACAATGCTGCTTGATTATCACATTTGAGGTGCATAGAAAGATGCACCTCAATAGTCAGGTCAGTCAGGACGGACTTGACCCACATCATTTCTGTACTCCCTTGGGCCATAGCCCTATATTCTGATTCAATGTTGGATCGAGCAACAACTGTCTGTTTCTTACTCTTCCACGAAACCAGTGAGCTACCAACAAACACACTGAAGCCTGGGGTGGACTTCATGTCCTTGGGACACCCAACATAATCCGCATCTGTACATCCAGTAACTGTGAGAAACATCTCTTTTGAAAAGAAGACATGCATCTGAAGAAGATTTCAGATATCTCAAGATCATGCAAACAACATCCATGTGAGCCTGTCTGGGCTGCTCCATAAACTGGCTGACTCTGCTCACAACAAATGATATATCAGGCATGGTAATAGTAGCATATAACAAGTTCCCTACCAGCTCTCTGTACCGTCTCTTATCCACCTCTTCAAAGTCATCATCATAGAGCCTAGCATTAGGATCCATTGGTGTAGTGGCAGGTCTGCATCCTGTCATGCCTGCTCAGATAGAAGGTCAATAACATACTTCCTTTGTGTCATAACCATACCCTGCTGATTTCATGCAAACTCCAAGCCAAGGAAGTAACGTAGCATGCCAAGGTCCTTGGTCGCAAATTGTTGTCCAAGGAAATCCTTATGTGAACCCCTCAGGATCCGGGTACCCGTTTACGCGCATTTCGCAATATTTCATTCACATTTAATCACATAAGTCGCACAAATACAGGGAAAATTTTTCGCATAATTATGACATTCATTCTCAACACATGACCACAAGTAAAAGAGACAATGGCACCAAAATTTTCTTTTCATTAATATTCATATCAGTTTACAACGTATACAAGGATCTTCCATTACGACATATATCCCAAAGTATGATACAAAAGAGATAGCATTTACATTATTATCTGAACAAAAACTGAGACAAGGAATTCATACCGTCTCGTATATACTCTGTCTCCTGGAAGCATGTAGCTACTGAGCGGCTACTGAACTGCAGGCTGTTTGCCTGCCACACACATAATAGGAAAGAAGAGGCGTCAGCCATTGCTGGTACCTCCAAAAAAAAACTTATAAAAATAACTGGACATTTAATATGTACAAAAGCAAGCAAGTAGAAAGGTAGTATAAGTAAAATCTACATCTACTTGCGTAAGTAAAGAGGGGTTTTAAGTTGTAATGCATTTCTAATGATTTCCCCAGAACCCGGCATTTTCCCCATATTACCTATTTATTTGTAGTTGAATATTCATGAGGGTATGAGTGTGAGCATATATATATCAAATGCTTCAGAGATCATGTTGGTGAGTAAAAATGGAAAAGTTAAGATTGTAAAGATCTATTAATTTATTTAAATTCTTGGGTAGAGAGAATGGTCTTTTGATCATAACTTCTCAAATTCTCAACTTCAATGTTTCAGATATAGCTCCAGTTATTGTAGATGTAGATATGGAGGATCTAGATATAGAATCGCCAAGTCTGTTTGGCGAAGTAAACTCAAGCGGTGAAGAAGCCTGCAAATGGCTCTTCCGTCTCGCCCTCTAATTGGAAGCGCGGTCCAATAGAGGGATAGGTCTACTCCCCAACTACGCCACTGAGACGGGTGAGAGAGACTCCCTAGAAAAGTCACTCTAGAAAACTGCCCGACTAGTACGGGCGGACGAGCTCGTACGTAAAAACTGAAAACCAAGGATCCCCCGCCTGGGTATCCTAATAGACAGGGTCAGCGGAATGGTCTAAAATCGGGATCCCAACGAAGGTGTAAAAACACTGCGAGCTCGCGTAAAAACCGTGAAAAGACTGGGATCCTAGACCCGCGCATTAAACGGCCGCTGCCCTAACTGGGCTTCCTTTCCTCCGCCCAGGTGAGGGTCACCGCGCCCTCGCACAGTCGGGTGTAAAAGTCACCATGACCGGCACTGATTTATTATAAGTCATCATATTCATTTTTCCAATCTTCCCATCATCTAAACATCTACTCACAACTGGTTATTATTATTATTATTATTTTACTAGTCCATTCCACAGAGCTTACTACTAAACATCTCAAAAGTGTGATATAGTATGGAATATGACCGATTCTTCCGTCAAATTAGAGGGTTTCTTTGGCTCCCATCGAGATAGTGAATGACATAAGATATAATCTAATGACCTAAGCAAAAGTTCATTATAAGGATTTCCCGTGCAGCTCCATGCTATCACCTTGAACATAAGACTCTTATTTCAAAATTCAGAAATCTAAGAAGTCCTCCTGTATATAAAGCACCACAAATGCGAAAAAGAGTTCATCTCGCATCTTCTAAGTAATATTAAGTTTGGGACTTTGAAAAAAATGGTTAATTGATCATTTATTACCTACAATCAATTTTATCCTCTCCAAAGAATTGATACTTATTTTAGATCATTGACACATCTAATGGTCCAATCCAACTTACTTTCATGCTTGCTAGTGTTGTTACCAGGCCACATGAGGATCTCTTTAAAACTAAATTCGCAAATTAGACAAAAGACTGAAATCCAACGAATAATCTAGTCAATGAGAGACTATTATATGGACAATGGCATCATGCAAACATGTAGGTATTGGTGCCCTGCTTTTAAATCCTAATTGCATTCCTCACCAACCCATGGATGTAGTCATTCACTAACTTTTGATATCATTGATGATGTTGCTTGCTTCAAAGTGGACAAACACGAAAAGGAAGAAACAAAACCCTCAGGTTTTTTTTTTTTTTGAATATCCAGTACGATTCTTGATGCCTTGATTAATTGAATAAGGTCCTTTCCAGGAATTAGGCTTGGAAAGTAAGAAGCAGATAATCTTATTTACATTCTCAATAATCAAACAGGAGCCATCTTTGACAATATTAGACTACAAATGAAATGTTAAACTACTAAGAGAATGGATAATTGTGGTCCTACTCTGTGTCAACTATGAAGACATATTCATTCCCCTATATCCTTCAGTCCAAAATTTTTCCGTAAGCATCACATAGAATAGCTACGGATTCTCAAGATTTTACAGGAATCATCTATTTCAATATCTCAAGGAGACAATAACCTTTGGATTTGAATGACCAATACGTGCAAAAGTAAATGAGGCAGTTCACCTTATGTAATATAGGGAGAACACTTACAGTTCACCACTGTTGAATCTCAAGACCCAATCTAAATTTAGGGTTTATAACAGTAGGTTTACATTATTCTGGGTTTAGGCTGAAATCAAAATCAATTTGTAACCAAAACTAACATTAGAATCACCAAGTTGGATAGATCACCCATAATAATTATCAATAATACTCAAGGGAGAATGATCCACAGAGAAATTTGGAAAAATCCACACACATCAATTGGTGAGATCATGAAAATTTGGGTAAAATCCACATGCATGGCAGCAAAAGTAAAGTGGTGGATTGTACCTTTTAGATTTCTCCAGATTTTTGGAGAAGATGAACAGTAGCAACTGTTCAAGAGGAAGGCTACTGCTGGAGGAGATTTGAAGGAGATCAGCACCTCTAGCAAACTTCACAGGTTGATGAGGAATGCTGGAGAAGGGCTGGAGAATTAGCTCCAGCAAGGACAATTTGGGGAAATTTGGAAGAAAGAAGAGAGAGAGGTCCTCTCTTTCGGCTGGAAATATAAGGAAGAAAAAGGGGGATTACGGCTGGAGATTTGAGAAGAAGAGCTTGGATTTTTGGGGTATTTATAAAGGGGTGGATGTGCCCTTTGTTGGACAAGTGGCACTAGAATTAAACCAAGTGGAAAAGAAAAATTTCATACGGCTGAAATCCAGTACTGGCTGGTGCCTGTACTGTTTTGTGAATGATTTTTTTTTTAAAAGCTCTTTATTTGATATACTTAGAGTTGCCCGTATCCACGCCTCGAGCGTCGGATTTCGGCACGAAATATCTCATTTCGATTGTCTCAAAATGACGGTCAATATGAGTATAATATTGATATACTTTCGGTTGGGTTTTGAACCCCCGAAATTTTCGGATACGGCTTTTGCTTAAGGTTAAATTTTACGATTTAAAAATATCAAACGACCTCCGATTGACGAACGATCAATTCCGTTGGTTTTGTATCGTCGAATCGGATCTAATGACGGTCTCGGTTCGTTTCGCGGTTTCCGAATTTGCGTCGCAGCTTTTTGCGGCGCGCATTACAAAGCGACCGATTTTTGGTCGATTTCGCCCGAACGACTTTTGATTCACTACTAATTGGTCGTTTTAGGTTGTTTACTATTGACCGTCAACGTTTTTTTTGTTCATTGGACCCAAAATCGGACGAGTTCGGGTTTGGGCGGATTTCGGATGTTACACCTTAGCTGCTTGAATGCCTTGTTTATCGTTGCCAGTAACAATGATGTCATCAACATAAACTAGAACGACAACGGTACCTCTCTGAGTTCTCCTAACAAAAAGAGAATGATCTGCAATAGATCTGACAAACCCCTTCTGTTCAATCAACTCTGAGAGCTTCTGAAACCAAGCTCCTGGACTCTGCTTAAGGCCATATGTGGCCTTGTGACGTCAGCACACCATACTGGACTCCCCCTCAGTAGCAAACCCTGATGACTGCTGCATGTAAACTTCCTCCTGCAGATCGCCATACAAGAATGCATTCTTCACATCGAATTGGAAAAGCGACCAGTCACGTACCACATCAACAACAATAAGAATCCGCAACGGAGTGACACACAACAGGAGAAAAAGTGTCCTTGTAATCCACCCCATAGGTTTGGGTGAACCCACACGCAACTAATATGGCCTTATAACTATCCACAGTACCATCAGCTTGGTGTTTCACATCAAACACCAACTTGCTGCCAACAACAGATGCACCTGTGGAGCCTCTACAACACTCCATGTACCACGAGACTGTAAAGCTGCCATCTCCTCCATGGCCAGACGTCACTGGCTCCTCTGCAACGCCTCCTGATAGGACCGCGGTATTTCCACAGCAGGCAATCCCACAACAGACCTCTGAAAATCCTTGGAAAGATGTTCCAAGGAAACATGGGAAGCAAGAGGATGCATAGTGCATACCCGCCTCTGCCTCCGTAGAGCAATAATTACGTCTAGATCCTCATAACTCGCGGAAGGTGTATCATCCAAGACATTCTGCACCTCAGGATGCACATGCAAATCACCAGTGCCATTAGAAGAACTCAAATGCTCAGAACATACCTTGGGCGTGCTGGATGATGGAGGAGGTACATGAGCATGGGGTCGTCGTTGGTAAACCTGTGGATAGAAAGTAGGTGGCGGTGGAGGTAGTGGTGGAGGAGGTGGCGGCGGAGTAGAACGTGGTAGTGGTGGTGATGACACTGACGTTGTAGTGGAGATCAGAGGTACAGGCATATAGACCTCTTCTCCATCCTTTGAAGGAATGAGCTTGTCAAATGTTGGAGAAAAATACATAATGGGCTCTAAGAAGGTGACATCTGCACTGACGTAGTACCTTCGTCGAACAAGGTTGAAGCAACGATATCCTTTTTGGGTCTTGGAATACCCAACAAGCGCACATTTGACAGCTCTGGGAGAGAGCTTGTCAAGATCAAGAGACATCCGATGAACAAAAGCCACTGAATCTAAACACGAGGCGTAAGTGAGAAAATATCCGTCTCGGAAAAGACAATCAAGAACGAGATCTTCTCCCCTAGAACCGAAGATGGCTTACGATTTACCAGGTAGCAAGCAGTTAGAACCGCATCCCCCAGTATGAATAAGGAGCATGACTCTGAATCAAAAGAGTTCTGGTAACATCCAAAAGATTGCAGTGTTTCGTTCAACCACCCCATTCTGTTGGGACGTATACGCACAAGATGTCCGATGCACGATACCATGAGACCTAAGGAATTGGGAAAGTTGAGTACTACAAAATTCTAGTGCATTATCTGAACGTATAAACTTGGCTTTTACTGAAAAACATTCCTTATTTCATTAATAAAGGTAACAGGATGATGAATCGTCATTCATCACTCTTTATTCTTTTATTTTAGCTACAAAACCTTTGCAAAACACTAGAATAAATTACCAAAATGTATGCGTTGTGTAAATAGCAATAATTAGCATATTTTTATGCAAAAATAAAAGAATAAAGAATTAAAAGAAAAAGAGGGAAATATTTAGAATAAATATTGAGTGACCTAATCCCAAGGGAGGGCTCAGCATGGGCCTGACCGCAAAATAAAATAAGTAGAAAGAGATAGGGTGACTCATCATGGTGTAAATACCCCTCTTTATGTATATATTTTATTTTCTAAAAATAAAAATATATTTGTGTTTTCAATATTTTGTACATATTTATAAAAATAAAATAAAAATCAGAAAAATAAAAATAAAAAGAAAAATAATAAAATTTATTTTCCACCTGGTATATATACCATGTACATATGTATATAGATCTATTTATTCAACTAATGTAAATAAATCATAAAAATAAAATAAAAATACCTTTTTATTCCAAATTTTATGTTGTAAATAAATAAAATATAAAATGGAAATAAGTGTTAAAAAATAAACCATTAAAAATAAAAATAAGAAATACATATATGTATATACCTATATATAATAATAATATAATGTAAATACCTAATTTATTTTTCAAAAAATAAATAAAAATCACTAAAAATCTCTTTGAAAATAAATATTTTTATTTTGTAAATATTTTGAAATAAGGCCGTTAGCTATTTTATTTTGATTTTTCAAAATCATTTCCAATGGATTTTTTCCATTGGTCCACAGGGGATTGTTGACCCCCGATCAACTCTCCCCCAGGACCACTCCTTGGCGGATCGGGTTTTTGACCCGATTTCTCAAAATTTTCGTGCCTCGATCCGCCCGCCAATCATCCAAACCCCGGGTCCTGATTACACTCAATCCATCCCTGATCCACGCCCGGGGATTTGTTTAGGGATCCGAGCTCCGAATCACTCGCCCGACCTCAATCTTGTCGGACCCCTACGAGTATATATCATCTTCTTCCCCCGCCATTAGCCACATCTTTGGCCTTCGTCTTTCAGTCCCAGGACCTCCATCCTTCTCCCTAGAGTGACAGCTATCGAGTGAGTGTGTCGCAGCGAGGAGTGAAGGGCTGCAGCCATTGATCCGGCGAGCTTCGCCGCCATGCTCCGCCACCGAGTGAGCTGAGCCTCTGGCCTCGACGAGCCATCGAGGCAAAGACCCCAGGAGCCTCCTGACCTCCAGCATAGTCGACTACGTCCGTCAGGTACCCCCGATACCCCTTAGGTTAGGTTAATTTCAGATTTCCCCAATTTGCGCCGCCGGCCTTCGCCGGCCGATTCACTCCGATCAGTTCACCCATTCGATCACCTGACCCCGGATTCACCTTCACGAGACTTCGTTCCATCTTCTCCGCACCTCCGATCACCTTGGTTCGTCCCGGAACCAAGGCTCGGGTCTCCTTCGCCGTCGCTTCGCCGGAGACCCCCGCTCTACCTCATTCCGACCACCCCTTCGCCCACTAACGGGTCGAGGCACTTTGCCCTCGGCCCAGATTTCTGTCTGTGCAGCTTGCAAATCAAATCGACCTCATCTGGAGGTCGGGTCATTCGAGCACAGCAACTCCGAGCCACCTTCGTCGCCGGAGCTCTCTGGAGCTCCTTAGCCTCATCGGAGCTATCCACCTGCTGCGGACCAGCGTAGGCCTTCTTCTCCACATCTCAGCAGCTCCGGAGGACCTCTCCACCGCGCGCATTGGGCCGGCGAACTTCGCCGGCGAAGTGTTCTTGGAGGACCTCCCGTTACCGTCCGATTAAGCTTCCTCCGCCAGTTTAGATCGTCGCCGTCCATCTGCAGGAGGGCTCCAGCCGTAGATCCATCTGAGGATCAGATCGGGAGCGTCGATCCAGCGAAGAGGCGTGCTCGCTTCTCCACCGTCAGATCTCCACGTGGCGCGCCTCCTGCCGTCGATCGTTAATAATAGGGGTAATTTCACTTAGGCCCCTGTCTTCTTTCTTTTTGTCGTTTAGTCCTGTAAATATTAGTTTACGTTATTTTTATTTTGGAACAATTGCATCTAGGACCTTAGGCTTTTAATATTTGCAAAACAGTCCTTGTTTATGTGAGACACGTGCATCGGCACGTGAGGTTTGGGATATTTGCATTTTTAGTCCTGTACTTCCTGTGTGTTACTGATTACATCTTTTTAAATAGAAATTGCATTTATGCCCCTATGAATGCCAGTCACGTGTGTTGTGCGTGCTTTATTAGGCTTTTTGCATTCCAGGCCCTGATCTTTTTACCCTGGAAGTATGTTTTCTTGCATTTAGGTCCTTGCTGTGTGCCTTGTTTTTATTGAATAAAATATCAATTGAACTTCAAATTAGGTGAAATTTGGACACTGGCTCCTGCCACTGTGTAAAAATATCCCTAAATTTTTGGGACATTTTCGAGGCTTTTTGTTATTTTTAAAAAATCAAAACATTGATTTTTGTTACTGTCTAGCTTAGAAAATCAAAGAAAAATATAAAAATTCCTTTAAAAATCCCAAAAAAATTTGTGATAATTTATTTTGTTGTTTTTAAGCTTCTATGCAATTTTTGTGCTATTTAGACTTATAAAACATAAAAAAATTAAAAAACATTAAAAACCTTATAAAAATTCTAAAAAATTCAAAAAATTGCAAACTCTTTTTCTGGAGTTTAGTTTTTGTAATTTCTTTTCATAAAAATTACCATCAGATTTTTATAGGCCAATTATATATTTTTAATTGGCCTTTCAAATCTGACTGTACACATTGTTAATGTTTTCCACTTTCTTGATTTTTATAAAATTAACTAAAAATTAAAAAATTCTTAAAAATTCACCAAAAACACTTAAAAATATAAAAAAACATAAAAACAATTTTTATTTGATTTTCTGAGCATTTTCGAGTGTTTAAATAAATTGTTGTATTTATTCTTTTATACATTTTCTTATCTTCTCCTTATAATTAAAAACACAAAAAAAAATAAAAACTTTTAAAAATCCACCAAAAATACAATTGTTTATTCTATTTTATTCTTAGACTACTTCGTAGGCCGTCTCGGCCATCTCGTGCTCCCTGAGTCCGACCCTTGTCGCTATACCAGGTAAAATAAAATAGCGAGGACCGCTATTTGTTTGACTTGTTGATTTTTATATTTGGTGGTTCCTTTATTTTTCTTGTTGAGTCCGAGTCGAGAGGTTGAGGTTGCAACGACCATTGATACCTATCTCCCTTAGTCTCTCGGATTTTTCGGCCTCATCAGAATGGCGCCGTTGCTGGGGAGCACGACTTAGTAGTCGTTGTTTTTTGATTTTTGTTCAGTTTTATTTTTCGCGGCTTTTTCCACGGCTTTTCGGTTTTCCGCGGCTTTTCGCGGTTTTCTGATTTCCTCTGTTTTCTTTTTGTCTTTTATTTTTATTTTTGTTTTTGTTTTTGTTTTTATTTTTGTTTTATTTTATTTTGTTTTTGTTTGGTTTTTGTGTGTTTATTTTATTTTATTTTTGCATATAGGTTGTCTTAGTTTCTTTTATTGCTTTTCCTTTATTTTTATAATAACTTGGTTTGACACTTCTCTCTGTTTTCTTGCGAGGGTCCGAGGACCGAGGCGGCTCTTCTCGAAGAGCTGACGCAACCGCGAGATTCGAAGGCGGTTCCCTTCTGCACGGAGCCGCAGGAGAGCGTGAGGAGACGAGCAGGAGTGCGGGAGTTTAGTTAGATTAGCTTAGTTTTCTTTTCAGTTCTATATTATTATTGTAATAATACAGGGACAGAGACTTGGACTTGGTGATTTACCCGGGGTCTGTTTCGCCGAGCACCGGTGTGCTCGGGGGACCTCACCGAGTTTTTCGCCGGTTTCTTGCATTTTTTCGATTTTTGTTTTCTTTTTAACTACTTCGATGATTTTCGCGGTTTTTGCCTTAGCTTAGGATTTTTGTTGAATGAGCCATAATAATTAGGATCCAAACATTTAATTATCTGCCTGTACCTTTTAGAGCGTAATTGGACCTAATTAAAAATCAATAAAGAAAAGGCTAACCTGGTCGCTTGAGGGGTCACGCGCCGCTAGAGGCCGTATACAACGCTGGCAGGACCCGTTGTGGCGGGCACCGATCGGCATCCGAGACCGGATACCGACCCCTCTTGTTGACCCGTTAGTCAGCGGTTCTTTCCGTGTAGAAATTGCTCGTTAAGGCCGATTTCCTCGTGCATCATATATGTAGTTTATTTCCAGTCTTTTATTTTATGCGCGGATCATCCTGCATGTAGAGTGCTGGAGTCAGGTACACCTTTCTTACTCAGCATGCATCATTGATTTTTATCGCGCATCGACTTTTTCGTCTTCTCCCCCTATTTTCTGGACTTAAAATAATCAGGAGAAACCGAAAAATTCGTTAGGCGTTGTTTGCTTTGAAAAATACCTAAAAAAGAAAAACTATAAAATTGGGACTGCTAAACACACTTGACCCTAAAAGACACCTCATCATAAAAATGTCTTGGGGAGAGCAACCCCCTCATTGTTTGGTTTGTATGAGCGAGAGAGCGACCCACACCCTAGGCTAGAGCCACATCTGACCCCTTTTCAGACTATTGCTTCTGGCTAGTCGTTCTCCAGTGAGGATCGCTCCGATCTCCGGTAAAGTGGGCTGCGATATCCTTAACAGAGCGAGCCGATCGGGTAGCCGGTAAACGGTCCGCGGCTTGTACTGGCTGGGAAAGATCTAGTTCAGGATCGGGACAGTCTCCTGGGGGTGTCGGATTCTCATGGGCCGACCTATGGGAACCCCGCCTTGGATGAGTTAGCCCGCCTCGTGACCGAGCAGTAGGCCACATATCGACGGGAGATGGACGAGTTCCGTCAAGATATGAGGGAGATCTTGAGAGGGAAGGCCGCCATCCCTGCCCAGATTGAGTCGAACCCCAACAGCCTCAAGAGGAAGTTTGAGCAGGTAGAGTTCATTGAGATTACCACTCCTAGTGCTTCACTTGGTGATATGTCTGCATACATGTTTGATGCTGATTTTGTTACACTTAGGAGCGATAGGATGCCAGCAGGCGGCGCCTCGTCTGAGTGACGACTCGATGCCACTTCAGGAGCGCCAGACGAGGAGAGGAGCGGTGCTGATGCCGCCAGAGATGATGACGGTGGTACTGACGCCACCACGGACGTTGATCCAGCCGACGGTATTGAGGCCGTCGTTTCACTTGTTGGAGGAGGTGGTACTGATGCCACCAGACGTGATGCCGAGCCAGAGCGCGGTACTGATGCCGCACAGCCACATGTCGAGAGTGGTGCTGAGGCCACCAACATTTCTATAGCTAGTCCTGTTGTTTTTCCATCTGTTCATGTACCTCAGGACATTTCTGTGAATAAAGGAAAGGGTTTATTTTATTCTGATCCACCTGTGGTGATTGATGATGTATGCGTGGATTCTGCCGTACTTGAGCAGCCTAGACCCTCTCCTAGTCCTTCGTCTGAGAAGGACCCTGTAGTCCCCTTTCCCAGAGCACTCCATTTGGCTAAGGGGCAGAGAAAAGAAAATCCCAAAAAGAACCAGCAAATAGAGTTCAGCCAGCAGATGATAGATCGATTCCACATACAACTGACTCTACAGGAGGCCTTGGAGCACATACCTCTACTCCAGAGATCACTCAGAGACAGGACCACAGTTCGGAGGCAGAGGAGGAACCACCAGTCAGAGATCCATGTGCTCACTTGCGCCACGTGCTTCGCGATTCAGAACCGTCTGCCAGCCAAGAGGCCAGATGCAAGAGCCCCGTATGTTATGTCAGATGCCATATTCCGGAGCAGAGGTTCGATCGCACTCTATTAGACAGAGGGTCTTCGATCAACCTACTTCTGGAAGTCCTACTCGACCGATTCGAGCTGGGCCCTCTACGACAGAGCAGGACGGTCCTTCAGTTTGCTGATCGATCTGTCAAGAGGCCGAAGGGGTTGCTGAAGGATGTTGTCGTCACTATTCAGGGCCTGAAATTCCCCGTGGACTTCGTTGGGTTAGACATGGAGATCCATGAGTCTGTGACCGATACCCCCATCATTTTAGGACGCCCGTTCTTGGCCACAGCCAAGGCAGTGTCCGATCATGATAGCGGGAAGGTATACTTTCGCGTCGAGGGCGAGAGTGTACAAATAGAGACGATCGAGGAGACTAGAGCCAGAGATTCAGCTTGCTCCGAGCAGACTTCCGATTCAGAGCAGATGACAGATCAGGGCGAGACATCCACCAGGACTGCGACTTTGTGATCACAGATGATGAGGCAGTTTGGGCAGACCCAGTAGCACATGCCATTCTCTCACCTTCAGAGTTTGCTGATGCACAGATGACAGCAGAGGAGAGCTTGGATAGCGCACCCCTGGTCCAGGATACATCTCAGGCAGCAGAGTCGGTCCCCGATCGCGAGGCAGAGTTTGTTAGCGATTCTGATATAGAACCTTCGGAGTCAGATTTCGACTGGGCTGAGTTTGATGATTTGATACAGTGTCTGACTTCCACAGAGCCGACAGCTAGGGAGGAGGCTGATTCCACACAGAGCAGAGAGATACCAGCAGAGCAGCCTTCGCCTGATTCAGATTGCGAAAGAGAGTTTCCATTTTCCCATACAGATTTGGCCGCATTCACTCAGACCTTTCAGAGGCCAGATCCACCAGCACAGTGTTGTCCAGAGCTGAAGCCGCTTCCTTCATCGCTGAAGTATAGGTTTCTTGCGGGCGAGCATGAGATGTACCCAGTCATTATCTCAGCGGATTTGACTGGAGAGCAGGAATCCCGTCTGATGGGGGTTCTTGAAAAGAACCGCAAGGCGATAGGATGTAGTCGTTCTCCAGGGGATAAGTCCGTCTCTGTGCTCCCACCATATCTATCTCGAGGAAAACGCGAAGCCGTCGCGTGAGTTCCAGCGGCGGCTGAACCCGAACCTTCGAGATGTCATGAAGGAGATCTCGAAATGGTGGAGCGTCGATTTTATATACCCCATCTCTGACTCCAAGTGTGTCAGTCCGTTGCATGTGGTGCCCAAGAAGACGGGCATCACTACAGTTGTCAGCGAGTCTGGAGAGGAGATCGCTACCCGGGTACCCACTTCTTGGCGGGTCTGCGTAGATTACAGACGACTCAACCAGGCCACCAAGAAGGATCATTTCCCCCTGCCCTTTATTGACCAGATCATTGAGAGACTGGCAGGGAAGAGCCATTACTGTTTTCTAGATGGGTACTCCGGATACAACCAGGTGGCGATTGCGCCAGAGGACCAGGACAAGACTACCTTTACCTGTCCCTTCGGGACATATGCTTTCAGACGGATGCCCTTTGGATTGTGCAACGCTCCGGTGACATTCCAGAGGTGCATGTTGTCTATCTTTTCGGACATGGTAGGGGAGTGCTTGGAGGTCTTCATGGACGACTTTTCGGTCTATGGCGACGGATTCGACTCCTGTCTTGACTGCCTAGACCGCGTCCTCCAGCGATGTATTGAGGTGCACCTGGTGCTTTCTTGGGAGAAGAGTCACTTCATGGTAACTCAAGGGACGGTACTTGGCCATATCATCTCCAACAGGGACATGGAGGTTGATCCGGCCAAGGTAGATATCATTAGGAAACTCAGTTCACCGTCCAACTTGCGGTAGTTACGGTCTTTTCTGGGGCACGCCGGTTTCTACCGATGATTCATTCATGATTTTTGCGGATTGCCCGACCGTTGACTGATCTGCTGACGAAAGACACCGAGTTAATTGTGGATGATAAGTGTTTAGCGTCATTTCAGACTCTCAAGAGTCTAGTTGTCGAGGCTCCTGTCCTGCAGCCGCCTGATTGGTTTTTCCCATTCGAGATCATGACAAATGCCTCTTATTTTACCGTAGGGGCCGTGCTGGGACAGAGGAGGGATGGAGTCCCCTTTGCTATTCACTACGCTAGCCGGACTTTGGATGCAGCTCAGAGGAACTACACAGTCACTGAGAAGGAGATGCTAGCCATAGTGTTTGCCCTTGATAAGTTCAGATCATACATCATTGGATCTAGAGTGACCATCTTCACTGACCACACCGCCATCCGGTACCTCATGGCGAAGAAGGATGGCAAGGCCAGATTGACCAGATGGATCCTTCTACTCCAGGAGTTTGATATAGAGATTAAGGACAAGCCTGGAGTCAAGAATGTGGCGGCGGATCATCTCTACCGATTGGAGTATCTTGAGGATTCTGAGCAGATCGAGCCTATTTGTGAGACCTTCCCAGATGAGGCGATCCTTGCTATCGCCTCACTCCCGTGGTACGCAGATATTGTGAACTTTCTTGTTGCCAAGAAAGTCCCACAAGATTGGTCCAGGCAGAGACTTGAGACATTCCTCGCGAAGGCCAAGTTCTACCACTGGGAGGATCCTGTCCTTTATCACGAAGGAGGGGATAGCGTCTGGCGTAGGTGCATTCCTTAGGAGGAGCACCACAGCGTCCTCACTTACTGACACAAGCTTGAGGCAGGAGGACATCACTCTGGGAGGAGAACGGCACAGAATGTGCTCCAATCCTGCCTATGGTGGCCTATCCTCTTCAAGGACTCTGATGAGTTCGTGAACATGTGTACTGACTGTCAGAGGATGGGCACTTGTGGACAGCGTGATATGATGCCAATGCAGCTCATTCACTTCTGTGAGGTTTTTGACGCATGGGGCATCGATTTCATGGGTCCATTCCCTAGGAGTCAGGGATTTGAGTACATTCTGTTGGCAGTTGATTATGTTAGTTGTTGGGTTGAGGCCATCCCCCCCCTCCCCCCCCGAACCGCAGATGTTAGGACTGTTTGCAGATTTTTGAGGAAAAATATCATTTCACGGTTCGGGGTACCTCGAGTGTTGATATCTGACGAGGGGTCTCATTTCGTCAACGACAAGGTAAAGGCCCTTGCTAGCGAGTTCAGCATAGACCATCGAGTAGCCACACCATACCATCCTCAGACCAATGGTCTTGCTGAAGTCTCGAACAGGGAGATAAAGACTATATTGCAGAAGGTCGTCCGCCCTGACCGAAAGGATTGGTCACAGCTTTTGGACTCGGTCTTGTGGGCATATCGGACGTTCTTCAAGACACCGTTGGGTACGTCTCCCTTTCGCCTCGTTTATGGCAAGCCATGCCATTTACCTGTTGAGCTTAGACATAGGTCACTCTGGGCAGTTATAGACATCATCATGGATCCAGTGAGTGTAGGAGACCAGAGGAGGGCAAAGTTAGCAGCCCTGGAGGAGCTTCGTGATGCAGCCTTTTTGAGCAGCCTACAGTACAAGGAGAGAGTGAAGGAGTGACATGATTCTCATATCAGCCACAAGCAGTTTGAGCCAGGACAACGAGTATGGTTGTTCGATGCCAGGTTGAGATTATTCCCAGGGAAGCTACAGAGCAATTGGAAGGGACCCTACTTGGTTAAGAAGGTACACGACAACGGGATTATTGATTTATCTGAGTTGTCTTCTGAGAGTACCTTTCGTGTTAACGGGCAGCGGCTCAAGCCATATCTAGATCATGAGCCGCTGGTCGTTGACGTTGCCCCGATTCATTTTGCGTGAGATGTGGTCTCTTGACTCACATCTATTGCATCTCACGCCTGATTATCACTGTTCTCCCGACTTGTATAGATCCAGTTGTCCATATCACACCATTCTTCAGTTCAACACCCCATTTACATCTTCAACTTTGTTATACCTAGGGTGCACTTTACCCTAAGTATAGGGGGGTGTGAGACTTTTGAGTTTCTTTTGATTCATTTTTGCCTCTGTTTTGCTGCCTATACTTAGGGATATTTTACCTTAAGTATAGGGGAGGTAGACCCTGTACATTCTTCACCTGGCTTTCCCTTCGTGTACAACCTGCTATACTTAGGATCACTTGATCCTAAGTATAGGGGGAAATCCCGAGATCCTCTTGCATTTCTATTCTTTCATTCGTCTTTGTATATAGCCATCCTTTTCACTTCCCGATACTAAGAACAAGTTATGTCTTCTTCATCGCTCTTGACTCTGAGGACATCGTTCGAGCTAAGTATATGGGGGTGTGTATATATTTCATATATACTTTAGCCATAACTCGTACTTTGTGTGAGTGTGTTAATAAATAAAAGTGGCTAAAATCCAAAAATCCATAAAAATTAAAAAAATTTTCCTTGTAAATAAAAATTCTTATATTGCACATACATAGCTAGTTGTACAAATTATTTTTGTAAAAATGTTTGTAAAAACCCTTTGTGTAAATAGCTTGTAAATATTTTCATATCAAAATTATGTATATAGTACAAAATTTTTGTAAAATGTTTTGTAAATCAAAAGTTTGCAAAAACCTTGTGTAAATTTTTGTACATACTTTGCAAAACTTGCATTCATGCACACATTCATGTTTTCGAAACATTTTTCAAAAATTTTGCACATATGTAAATAGTTTGTAAATAGCATCTTTGTAAATATTTGTACAGTTTTTCCTGGATCATAGTTGACATTTAAACTAGCCTGGAATTAAATTGGAAAATGGAACTTGATTAAGATCTTAATCCACCTAATTATAAGAGGAACCTTATAGGGCTTAGGGTTGAGACTTTTCAGTTCCATGGTGACTTAATTCTTTGTGTCCACTAGGCTATGATCATATGTCATCTCGATGAGCCTAAGTAGAGCACTTAACAACACACACATGACTCATATAGACAATGACTTGACTTGGACCCGCACTTTATATCGAGCTCTCTACGGATGAGGTGGTGAGGAGGCAGTCTTCCTTGACTTGGGGTAGCATATGAGGGTAGTACTTCTAGGTGGAACCTCTCTTCTTCTTTTAGTGAAGGAAGTGCATCTCAACTTGGTCTGGTTGCCACGAGGTCTAACGACAGGAGTTGTGGGTTGCAATAATGCTTCAAAAGAGGGATAGTCTACTAGCTCAAGAGGAAAAACTCCTTATGTATATATGCTGCACTTTGTAGATATGTTGTATATATGCACATAAAAAAATGCAAAAAGAAAATAACTCCAAAAAAGTGGTGGGTTTGAGAGAAAATGATAATCCCACCAGAGTGTATATAGTGCAATAAGCAAAGCTTGAGACTCATTTTCCATCTTATGAAGCTTGCAGCAGGGAAACTTAGCTACACCGGTTGAGCTCCCAGGGATACTTGGCTACACTGGCCATGGTCCATTCTCTTCTTCCCTATCTTCTTGAGCCTGTTGAACTTGAACTTAGAAGGGAATACCCCGCTCCTCGAGGAAAGAGTGGCCGGACTAGGGTCATAGAGTTACCTTGTTGGGGAGGGTTGTCATTTTGCTACTTATGAGGTGGAGAGCTATACCTCACTTACACTGTACAAGGAAAGATTCATGGTCTTCAGGGTTTGCGTATGTAGACTTGTTCTGATCTGGATTATTGAGGAGTCTTGACTATAGATTAGTGGATCTTAGAGGCTGTTAAGTTTTAAACCTAAGTCCAAATAAGGTTCCGACACATTAATAATCCAAAGATCTGATCGAGCTCCATATTTCAATTTAATGAAGGCAAGTTTAATAATCAGCATTGATCCATGCATTTCTCCTCTTTTTCTTTTTCCTTTCTTTTTCACTTCTTTTTCAAATAAGTGTTTGCTAAGGGACTAGCAAAGTTAAGTATAGGGGGTGATGAATCGTCATTCATCACTCTTTATTCTTTTATTTTAGCTACAAAACCTTTGCAAAACACCATGTAGATATGTGTAAATAGAATAAATTACCAAAATGCATGCATTGCGTAAATAGCAATAATTAGCATGTTTTTGTGCAAAAATAAAAGAATAAAGAATTAAAAGAAAAAGAGGGAAATATTTAGAATAAATATTGAGTGACCTAATCCCAAGGGAGGGCTCAGCATGGGCCTGACCGCAAAATAAAATAAGTAAAGAGAGATAGGGTGACTCATCATGGTGTAAATACCCCTATTTATGTATATATTTTATTTTCTAAAAATAAAAATATATTTGTGTTTCCAATATTTGGTACATATTTATAAAAATAAGATAAAAATCAGAAAAATAAAAATAAAAAGAAAAACAATAAAATTCATTTTCCACCTGGTATATATACCATGTAAATATGTATATAGATTTATTTATTCAACTAATGTAAATAAATCATAAAAATAAAATAAAAATACCTTTTTATTCCAAATTTTATGTTGTAAATAAATAAAATATAAAATGAGAATAAGTGTACAAAAATAAACCATTAAAAATAAAAATAAAAAATACATATATGTATATACCTATATATAATAATAATATAATGTAAATACCTAATTTATTTTTCAAAAAAATAAATAAAAATCACTAAAAAATTCTTTGAAAATAAATAAATATTTTTTATTTTGTAAATATTTTGAAATAAGGCCGTTAGCTATTTTATTTTGATTTTTCAAAATCATTTCCAATGGATTTTTCCCATTGGTCCACGGGGGATTGTTGACCCCCAGTCAACTCTCCCCCCAGGACCACTCCGTGGCGGATCGAGTTTTTGACTCGATTTCTCAGAATTTTCGTGCCTCGATCCGCCTGCCAATCATCCAAACCCCGGGTCCTGATTACACTCAATCCATCCCTGATCCACGTCCGGGGATTTGGTTAGGGATCCGAGCTTCGAATCACTCGCCTGACCTCCATCTTGCCGGACCCCTACGAGTATATATCATCTTCTTCCCCCGCCATTAGCCGCATCTTTGGCCTTCGTCTTCCAGTCCCAGGACCTCCATCCTTCTCCTTAGAGTGACAACTATCGAGTGAGGGTGTTGCAGCGAGGAGTGAAGGGCTGCAACCACTGATCCGGCGAGCTTCGTCGCCGTGCTCCGTCACCGAGCGAGCTGAGCCTCTGGCCTCGACTAGCCATCGAGGCAAAGACCCCAGGAGCGTCCTGACCTCCAGCATAGTCGACTACGTCCATCAGGTACCCCCGATACCCCTTAGGTTAGGTTAATTTCAGATTTCCCCAATTTGCGCCGCTGGCCTTCGTCGGCCGATTCACTCCGATTAGTTCACCCATTCGATCATTTGACCTCGGATTCACCTTCACGAGACTTCGTTCCATCTTTTCCGCACCTCCGATCACCTTGGTACGTCCCGGAACCAAGGCTCGGGTCTCCTTCGCCGTCGCTTCGCCAGAGACCCTCGCTTCGCCTCATTCCGACCACCCCTTCGCCTGCTAATGGGTCGAGGCACTTTGCCCTCGACCCAGGTTTCTGTCTGTGTAGCTTGCAGGTCAAATCGACCTCATCTGGAGGTCGGGTCATTCGAGCACATCAGCTCCGAGCCACCTTCGTCGCCGGAGCTCTCTCGAGCTCCTTAGCCTCATCGGAGCTATCCACCAGCTGCGGACCAGCATAGGCCTTCTTCTCCACATCTCAGCAGCTCCGGAGGACCTCTCCACCGCGCGCATTGGGCCGGCGAACTTCGCCGGCGAAGTGTTCTTGGAGGACCTCCAGTTACCGTCCGATTGAGCCCCTCCGCCAGTTTAGATCGTCGTCGTCCATCTGCGGGAGGGCTCCAGCCGTAGATCCATCTGATGATCAGATCGGGAGCGTCGATCCAACGAAGAGGTGTGATCACTTCTCCACCGTTAGATCTCCACGTAGCGTGCCTCCACCCGTCGATCGTTAATAATATGGGTAATTTCACTTAGGCCCCTGTCTTATTTCTTTTTGTCGTTTAGTCTTGTAAATATTAGTTTACGTTATTTTTATTTTGGAACAATTGCATCTAGGACCTTAGGCTTTTAATATTTGCAAAACAGTCCTTGTTTATGTGAGACACGCGCATCGACACGTGAGGTTTGGGATATTTGCATTTTTAGTCCTGTACTTCCTGTGTGTTACTGATTACATCTTTTTAAATAGAAATTGCATTTATGCCCCTGTGAATGCCAATCACGTGTGTTGTACGCGCTTTATTGGGCTTTTTGCATTCCAGACCCTGATCTTTTTATATTTGTTATTGTTTGGCCCTGGAAGTATGTTTTCTTGCATTTAGGTCCTTGCTTGCTGTGTGCCTTGTTTTTATTGAATAAAATATCAATTGAACTCCAAATTAGGTGAAATTTGGACACGTGGCTCCTGCTACTGTGTAAAAATTTCCCTAAATTTTTGGGATATTTTCGAGGCTTTTTGTTATTTTAAAAAAATCAAAAACATTGATTTTTGTTACTGTCTAGTTTAGAAATTCAAAGAAAAATATAAAAATTCCTTTAAAAATTCCAAAAAAGTTTTTATTTGTTTATTTTGTTGTTTTTAAGCTTCTATGCAATTTTTGTGCTATTTGGACTTATAAAACCCAAAAAAATTAAAAACATTAAAAACCTTATAAAAATTCTAAAAAATTCTATAAAATTCAAAAAATTACAAACTCTTTTTCTAGAGTTTAGTTTTTGTAATTATTTTTCATAAAAATTACCATCAGATTTTTATATGCCAATTATATATTTTTAATTGGCCTTTCAAATCTGACTGTAATCATTGTTACTGTTTTCCCCTTTCTTGATTTTTATAAAATTAACTAAAAATTGAAAAATTCTGAAAAATTCACCAAAAACACTTAAAAATATAAAAAACATAAAAACAATTTTTATTTGATTTTATGAGCATTTTCGAGTGTTTAAATAAATTGTTATATTTATTCTTTTATACATTTTCTTATCTTCTCCTTATAATTAAAAACACAAAAAAATTAAAAACTTTTAAAAATCCACCAAAAATACATTTGTTTATTTTATTTTATTCTTAGACTACTTCGTAGGCCGTCTCGGCCATCTCGTGCTCCCTGAGTCCGTCCCTGGTCGCTATACCAGGTAAAATAAAATAGCGAGGACCGCTATTTGTTTGACTTGTTGATTTTTATATTTGGTGGTTCCTTTATTTTTCTTGTTGAGTCCGAGTCGAGAGGTTGAGGTCGCAACGACCATTGATACCTATCTCCCTTAGTCTCTCGGATTTTTCGGCCTCATCACAGGACCATCGTCAGACTTGTTCTTAAGAAGAAAGACCCAAGACAATCTTGAAAACTCATCAACTGCAACAAGATAAAACCTATGTCCCCAATAATCTGGGACACGACTGGGACCCCAAATATCAAAATGAATAAACTCAAACAGACTATGACTACGCTGAGCCTGACGACTCTGGAAAGTGGACCGATGATGCTTCCCAAGCTGACACGCCTCTCACTGAAAGATAGAGTGAGGAGAAATCTGTGGAAGAACGTGACACATCTTTTGCAGAGGAAGATGACCAAATCGAGGATGCTATATATAGGGCGAAACATATCCAGTGCGAAGAGAAGAGGCACCAGCATAAGGAGATTGCACCAGTCTGTAGAGTCCCCCTTACTCACGAGTCACGACGAGCAGATGGATCGAATATGGCACGACAATGTAAATCCTTGGTGATTTGACTAATTGATAGTAAATTCATAGAAAATTCAGGAGCGTAAAGGACATTTTGAAGCTGCATTGCGGTAGTCAACTGCACCTCCCCCTGACCGGTAATGGGAGAGTGTGTCCCATCTGCTATCACAATAGATCGTCCACACTTAGTCGGACGAAAATCACTAAACTGACCTCTGTCACCACAGAGATGATGGGACGCTCCTGAATCCATGATCCATTCTGACAAGTCTGCCCTGTAACAACTAGTAAAGGCATATGTTATACCTGATGTAGATGTTGATGCTGAGGCAGCTACCTCTGAGGATCTTGAAGGAGAGCTGGTTGACCCAGGAGTAGGCATAATCTCCCTGAGTCACGCCACAAGTTCGTCAAATATCTGATCAGAAACAGGTGATGGACTCCCGACCTGTTGTGTTTGCTCTGCAACCCGAACTGAAGCAGGAAATCCATGCTTAGAATAACATGTTTCCTCAGAGTGGCTTGACCTGTGGCAGTAGGTGCATGACTGACGGGGTCGACCACCCCCTCCTCTGCCACGACTAGGGCCCCCCATCGTGATATGGTGTAGGGCTTCCCCTACCACGAGACACAACCATAATTGAAAATGTTTGAGACTGTAAAGTACTACCAGTGGATATAGATAGTCTACCCAATCTTCAATATGCCTCCTCCATCGGAGGTATGGTAGCATTAGTAAGAATCTGGGCTCGAGCAACGTCGTACTCAGGATCAAGGGCTGCTAGAAAGACCCTAGTCATCACATAGTCTCTGTATACCTTGAGCTTCTCTGGGCCTCTGCCGTAGCAGTCAAGGGAATGTACCCATGTAACTTCTCAAACATACCCCTCAAAGAAGTATAAATGGTATGAAGGGGGTGACCATTCTGCTTCGATGTGAAGATATCGTGCTGGAGCTGCAGTATTTTCGACTCATTCTTCGCTGGAGAGTATGTAGCGGCGAGAATATCCTATATAGCCTTTGCAGTAGGCTGGCTCAAACTATCATTAGCTATCTCTGTGGACATAGTCCCAGATAGCCACACGCGTGCATATGCATCATCTGCCTCCCATGAGGCATTTATCCCAGTCTTGTCACTTGGCTCCTTCGTCGTGAGGATGTGCTTCTTGTCATTACATTGTATAAACTCATGAACTGCATGGCCCGCAGTTCATAGTTTATTCCATCCATTTTGACGATGGGTGTTGGACATTTGAAGGCACCCAAGGATGGAACGTTAGCTTTGTTCTCTGACATGATGATGATTATCTCCAAGACTGGGTCAACAACAAGAAAGACCTGTGTCTACACTGACATACAAGAAGATGGTTGTGGGTGTAGACTCTTATCACAATCTCTTCCATTTGTTTGGAGGCTTCGTTGGGTAACTGGGATGTTTTAGATAATCACGTCATACCCTAAGCACCCAAGAGCACATTGTCGGAACCCTATGGGCGGCGGCGACGCAAGGGCAAGGACCATAGCCCTTACAGGCAGTAGTGGTGCACGGGCAGGCCGCGCTCGGTGCGACACTGAAGAACAGGCGACACTGCAGGTAGCAGGCTGCGACACCAGCGACGCAGGTGCGTGGGGGTGCAATCAACGCGCGGGCGATGCGAAGGGGTGGCACATGCGCGTTAGGGTTTTTGGTGGGGGCGGGGCTCTAGGGCATAGGCTCCGGTCTAGGACCGTCGCTTTGATACCATGTGAAGGGAAAATGAAAGTTGTATTCTTCCAATCACGTATTTGGGTCTTCCTTTGGTGGCGGGGAAGCCAATGACACGGGACTGGAGGCTTTTGCTAGACAGACTTGAGGGTAGGATGGCAGGGTGGAAGGTGACGGTACTCTCAAAGGGGGGGGGAGATGGTGTTGTTGAAGCATGTCTTGTATGTCATTCCGATTTTCTTCTGTTCCACAAGGCAACTGCCTGTTGGAGTCCGTTCGCGAATCGAGGCATCCATGAGGAGGTTTTTCTGGACGGATGGGAGGCAGAGCATGCACGATATCTATTTGGTGGGATGGGACAAGATGACGAAATCCAAGAGGGGCGGCATGGGCATTCTAAGGTTGGCTGAGATGAACAAGGTGTTTATGGAAAAATGGGTGGTGCGAATTTGGGGAGACTCTGACGATATGGTGTGCAGATTGATGAGGAATCTTTATGGCGTGTCCATGTCTTTGACAGCGGCGTGGCGCCATGTCGCTTGCCTTCATCTCTTTAGAAAGGTATAACGAAGGTGTTGCCATATATTGCTGGGGAGTTGCGGCCGGTTTCAAGGAGTGGTGCCTCGTTCTGTTTTTGAATGGATGATTTGACGGGGTAGGGGATTTTTTGTGAGCGATTCCGGCGCTTATGTCGGCTTGCGGCTTATAGGACTGTTTCAGTACGCGAGACGTGGGTCAATGGATCTTGGACCTCCACATTCGTTTCTGATTCGTCGTACCATAGGGTGGAGGAGTTTTTGGCTTTGCAGACGCTTCTAGCCGAATGTGAGGGTCCTTCGGCGAGGCGCGACCATTTTGCATGGGTAAATGACAGATTTTTCGTGAAAAAGGCTTACAGATTTTAGGTGGGGGATGGAGACGATGTGGAATCTAACATTGCGACGGATTTATGGTTGGTTTGGGGAAGCAGGGTGCCAAATCGGATAAAGGTTTTCCTTTGGTTGATTCGTCAGGATTGGATACTCTCGTAGGTTCGCCGATGCCATATGCTTGGGTTGGCAAGTGAGGTTTGTACTAGATGTGGTTTAGAGGCTGAGTATGTTGACCACTTGTTCTTCGCGTGTCCGTCTTCTGCACGGGTTTGGAGCATGTCCGGATTATCGTGGTGTGATTGTCATTATGGTGCTAGTTTCTGGAGGAGCATCCGTTTGGTGTGCGGTTTCAGCCATGAGGATAGTGCATGACCTTTTGCAACTTTATTGGCATTTTGGTGTGCGAAGAACAAAGTCATTTTTGGGGGGACAATCTTGTTATACTGAAAATATGCCAGAGCATAGTAAAGCATTGTGTAGGCTGTGGACTTTGTAAGTCTATGTACTTTTTTATACTTTTTATCTAATGAAATATACTTAGCGGTGAGTCCCAACTTCTGGGACCTCACCATTTCACTTTTCAAAAAAAAATCTTCATAGCCCTAGATCTCTCTTATATAGGAGAAAAGCTCTATGGAAAAAGTAAATAAAGTAGACTGGAGAAATAAACAAATATAAATAAAGACCAAAAGATATAAGAATCTCAACACATCACAACCCCATTTCCTATATATTATGACTACAAGTCAGTCATTTATATTGCTACTAACCTTATTGTTCCATGAGCGGCTGATCATATTGAGGTGGACTGTCATTTTATCTATGTTACCGTACGAGAAAGGAAGATCACTACTCCACACATATCAAAGAAACTCTAGCTTGTAAATATATTTATGAAAAGCGTTTCCGAAGAAATGTATCTTATTGTTGGCTTCTGTTGGAGTATTTGATGTATGCGTCAGTTATGAGGGAGATGAGTAAATGGATCCCTCCAGGATCTATTTTCCCCATCCAACAGTTTAGTCCCGCATCTACCGGTGGTGGGACTTGGAGGTTCTGTGGAGGCTATATAAAGAGCCCCATGCCTGCTGTAACAGATGAGAAAGTCAATAGACAAACACGCCCCTTTGAGGGCTTCTCCCGTGGTTTCATCCCGCTCCTCACGGAGTAGGGTTCCACGTAAAACTCCCGCGTTCTTATTGTTTTTAATCTTTTTCTATGTTTTCGCTTTTGCTTCCTATTTTCTAACATGGTATCAGAGCGGGTTCGATTCTCGCGGAGATAGTTTTTCATTTGTTTGAGATTCGAGTTTGGAGACTTTTTGAAGATCTGTTCATGTTCTTTATTTGTGTTGAGATTTGATTTATGAAGAAGATTCAATACATGCTCTTGGATATCTATAGTTGAAGACTACGTTCTAGGGTTTCGATTCGACCTTTGTCCAGGCACCCAGATACTATGCTCTTCTATGCAGCGAGCACAGACGAAGTTCTCTCCCTTCCTCTGCGACGAATCTTCTTGGTCTGCTTCTCCTACGCACAGGCCCGTCAACATTCTGGCACAACCCTTCATCAGCGGCATCAACACTCAGGCGGCGACGCAATCAGTTCCAACCCAGTCGGTAGCATAATTAGATTCTCTTCATCTCGTAACAGAGGCGTGCGTGCTCCTTCCTCGCCTTTCTCCATGCAGCGCTTGCCGCTTCTCCATGCCCCTTCGGCTTCTTGTCAGCGGCAAACCTCCTGCCATGCCGCTCCTTCCCTAGGCGTACCTCCTGCAGATTCCAAAGCGACGGCATCCAATCCAGCGGCACCCTGTTCCTCCGCACGACCTCGAGTGTGTCCATGCGGGCGGCGCGCCTTCGTTGAAACCCTCACGCGCCCCATCGCTTGAGCCCCATACTCTCCATCAGGGGTGGCGGCGTAGATCAGGGGTTCCCATCGGGGGAACCCTAGCGGCGACGGGGGTAGAGCCCCTTTGGGGCGACGGGGTTGCAGAGTTATTTAAAAGAAAAGGGGTTATATTTTTGGGGTTGTTATGGGCTGAGAGTAAAAAAAGAAAAAGAAAAGGAGAAGCCGTTTAAAGAAAATGAGGATACAACTTTAAAAAAAGAGAGGAGGAATGTCCAAAAAAAAGTAAAAAAAAGAAAAGGCGCGTACAAAATGAACACCCGTACGTAAAATATTTAAAAAAAGGATGATGAAAAGCCGAGAAAAAAATGTTTGAAACGGCTTAAAAAATGTGTGACGGCTTATTAAAAAAAAGAAAAAAAAGAAAGGCCGCGAGAAATTTTTTAGAATGTTCATGTTTTCCCCCGATTTCTTTGTCTTCTCCCAACTTGGTCGATAATTGTCATCCATGTTTTCCGACCAGTATGGGAGAAAGGGGTATGTAGAGTCACAGGTCTTGATCCAGATTCAGATGTCAGTCTCCAGACCAGCCAGATGTTCAGACTCTACGGTTTTTCAAACGAAGATTATTCATGCACAATTTCAGACTCGACGTTCAGATTCCAAGTCCCAGTTTGATGCGCAGATTCAGACTCGACATTCAGATTGGTCAGAGTCTAAGTTCGAGGCACGCCATGTTTGAGTGACCCATTTTCGAGAGAGAGAGACTCATTTTCAGACACGCACGAGTATGCGGTCTTTTCAGATGAGCACTTGTATGCCATCATTGTCAGTGGTCCCCATCCATTCTTGTTGTTTCAGCCAGAGTTTTCATGTGAGCCATAGAGACTCCAGAGTAGAGGACCATTCCCTATGCCATGTTGGCAAGGGTTTTCATGTGGTATCGTAGGTACACAAGAGTAGTGCACCATTCTCTGTGCCAGATGGGAGAGACCCAGTTCTCCGATGAGGAGACTTCATTCTCCAGCGACCGTGGACTCCGAAGAGGAGTGCACAACCACGACCTTTTTCAGTTCGGCCCTTTTCAGAGATGGAGCAGTTGTCCACATTATTGTGGCGGGCCAGAGTACTCCGACGAGGAGACTCATTTCAGTTGCAGTGACTCCGACAGGCGCAGTTCAGAGCACATGCTCTCCGACGAGGAGATTCAACAGACTCACACAGGTAGGTGGGTCAGGGTCAGGATGTCGGCATGTTTTTGTCTACGCAACGTCTTGTCTGGATTGATCCTGGTGAGTCGATGACCTAGTCCACTGGCTTGCATCGGAAGAATGACTAATCTATTACATCTGCGCTAGGAAGGGAACGAGCATACTAACTATCGGAGGTGCGAGATAGGAGCGAATGAAGTGGAAGTGAGCAAGGGCTGAGGAAAGAGAATGTGAAATAAATAACCCGACTCTATCCGTAAATGCGGGACCGCAAATCTCTTTGAAAGAGAAGTGGGATTTGGTCTAGCTGCCTGATGACATAGGATGACGGTCTCCCGCGGTGTGAGAAGGATGCAGAACAAACCTTGTGGAAAAAAGATAGAAAAGGCCTAAAAGAGGACCCGCAAGACTTTCCGGTAAATCGTCAAAACAGTAAGGAAGAGCAAGAGAGATGTAGACCTTGCACAGAGGTTTCGGTTTCAATGACTCAAGCGCAAGCAGTAAGGAGAGCTAAACCCATAGCGTAGGCGAGATAAGTGCAGCGAAATCGTCGCATGTTCATCCCGTCAAAGAAAGCACACAGTCCTAGCCTCTCTGTCCTTTCGGTCCCCAGCGAAGGACCTCACTCACGTCGACCTGGGTCTTGCCTCTCCTCTTCCCCGCCTTGGGCAGTTTTTGATGCCTTGTTTTTTCTCAGTCAAGAGCTCACTATTGAAGAGCGACCCTTGCCTCTCTTCCACTACCATTTATTGACCTATATATTCGGGAGAAGCCTCTGAGGATGACAGGATATATAGCCTTCAGAGATATAAGCTTAGAGCACGTTCGTCCTCCTCACCTGCACGGCATGAGAAGCAACGTCCTCGACAGCAGCAATTGTGCGCGTTGGGTTGATATTGTCCGTAGTGTCCTGTATTGTGTTGAGGGCTTCTCCCGTGGTTTCATCCCGCTCCTCACGAAGTAGGGTCCCACGTAAAAATCCTGCGTTCTTATTGTTCTTAATCTTTTTCCATGTTTTCGCTTCCGCTTTCTATTTTCTAACAGCTTCCAAGTTGACCATGATTGATAGATATACTCCAACTTGAGGGGGCATTAATTGATGTGATTGAACTATTATTGGCCATTCTCATATCTTTTGTTTTTGGTACTTTCTTTTTGTTCCCCTTCTAATGTTTAGGAGTCCTGATAAGGACCTTTATGTATTTTCCATCTTTTGAGCTTTAAGGTTTCACTTTATATAAGAAATACTATGCTTGAATAAAATTCATTATATTGGTCCTACAATTTTCTCCACATAGATACTACACTGCATATTGCTGATTATTGGGAGGTATCTGAAAACAAATAATGAAATTCATATATAAGATATAGAATACAATCTTTCACAATAATAAATAACCACGTGCCTGACAAATAAAGAGACATGCTTTTAAATTGATAACACAGTAACGTCTAACCCGGGCACGATCTAAACCAAGTATGTGTATTGAAATGTGTTGGGGGTTCTTGTTGGGTGGAAATTTTACATCTATGTTGTATCTAACAAACTAACACTATAAATTTTATATGCTTCAATGGTGGTTGATTTCTCACCCGCTTCATATTCCCAACAAGGTTCTTTTTGTAATTAACTTCTTCTAGCTAACACAAGAAAAATGAAATAAATTTCTGAATAATAAAATTCGGTTAGATAGCTAGATGTGATGTCAAAAAAATTGATTACTGAGCCGTATGAGATAGGAAACTCTCAAATACGGTTCTAAGGAAAAGAATGTACTTAACTATTCGGATAGAGAAGAACATGTCATTGGACAAGGTGATTCTGATATTGCGGAGGTTTGGTTCGAAGCTTGCTGATTATTGGAAGAAGCTGTAGCAAGCTATATTGAAGCACACAATGGTTGAAGATCACATGGAGATTCGAATGAAACCACTTTATTTTTAATTCGGTTGTTGGATACATTATAAAAGGGCACATCAATTTGACAGACTCCGAAATTCTATTGAATTTCTCAGAAATTTCCATTTCCCTAGGTCATTGAAATCAAAATGCTACCTTATTTTTTTCTAGTATCATCAAAATGTCAATGGAATTTCATCGAAATTGCATGTCATTTCGACGAAACAACAAAAATAAGGGAATTTACCCTTCACTTTCATCGAAATTTGCATATATTAATTTATTCCTCAATGTGTTGAGTTGTTAGAGTACTTTACATTATTTGATAGAAGTTTCTTTAGTTAGTTTCTAAATTTTAGATCTAAATTTAAACCAAATCAGTTAGAGGCGAGATTTAAAAGTTAAATTCAAGTTTTAACTTTTAACTGAATAGCTTTATTTTTTGTTCTTTCTTTATTTTGATATAAATGTTTTAACTAGTAGTTATTATATGTGTCACCTCATTCTTATTGACGAGTTGATTATCATCGCTCTTGTTTCTAGCAATACGTTGCTCTACATATCAACGTGTGTGATGACTATGATGATAATACTGCTTCAAAACTTATATTTACAATTCTATTTTACAAATAAGTATGCATTTCTATTTTATTTATTGACATAGGAATATTAAAAATCTTATTTTTTTGGAAAAAAAATCAAGTTTATAATCATTTCCAAGATTTCCGACGATTTCACCAAAATTCTCCAAAATTTCTCTTTCCGGACATGGCGAAACGGAATCAAAATACAAAATATGGCTTTGCTTTCTTGCGGCTTCTTTTTACTGCAAGGAATACATGCAGCTATGCCAGTGCTAGGTTTTTAGCAACATTCCAAATCTTGTGACCGTAAGTATTTTCCTACTATCAGGTTGGATATGGATCGTGCTTATGAATGGTACAAGTTTCTTGGTGATAATTGATTTGTTTGTGTCTTGTATGATGTATATTTTACGATCACATGTTATACAATGCATCTATTAGACGTACATGTTAGAAGATTTGTGTACATGTATATATATGCATGTTTTATTTTAGGGATTTTTACCCAGTAGACCCTATAATCTTTGCCAATAGCCTTCACGACCTTTGAAACAACATAATTCTCCCCTCGACCCCGTAAACTTGCCAATTCTTACCCTATGAACCTTGTGGTTACTCTGTTTGAAGCTTGCGAGGGTTCTTGGGGTAATTTATAAGGTCGATAGGGTAATTACGTTATGCAAAAGGTCGTAGAGGTGATTGGCAAAGTTTATAGGGTTTGCTGGGTAAAAATCCCTTTATTTTATTTCTAAAATTAAATATTTTTCTAAGTTGAAAGTATTTTGGTTAGATACAAGTTTTAGGTATCATTTCAATCTTCAATGTCATATATAAGATATCATTTTGCTAATACTCTTTGTTGGCCTATGTTTTTCTCTGTTATTATTGCACGTGTCAACATTCTCTTCATATTCAAGAAGTGAAACCAATGGGTTCTAATTTTGATTCTAAATCTGGTCTTGATTTTGAGCTAACTGTTGAGCGATTAGATGGAAATTTAATGTAACATATCATGTTAATATCTTACTATAAGAAAAACTGTGTACCTCTATCTTATTTATCGAGTTAAAGAATATTGGAAATCATAATTTTAGGGGAAAATGAGTTTTCAAGTAATTTCTACAATTTCCGATCATTTCACCGAAATTCTACCGAATTTCTCTTCTTAAGCTTACTGAAATGAAACCGAAATCCGACATTTAAGGCCTTGACCATATACTTGAGAGTGGGCAGGTAAGGAAAATTTACTGTTCATGCTCTACAACTCCTTAAGGGAGCATGGGTTGGTTGCTGAAGTGGATATTGCCTTGGATTGTCATCTAATTTGAAAATCCAAGATGTCACTGGAGGTGAATACATGTGTGATTCTTGAGACGGAAAAGGCTGTTTAAAAAGGTGCTCAGGAGCAGGTTTGGGTTCAGTTAGGATCAAACATGGACGATGTATAAGAGTGGGAATGATGATGTGTATCACCCGTTCTCCTCTTTGTATGTGATGGTTGTTTGGGAGTATATGGGATTTTCGTTGGTGGATGCTAGTGGGGTGAACTTTTGGGTCAGCTTCAGGTTTGGAGGACCAATGGCAGGGACCATATATACTAAAGACGTTAAGACGATGCAAGGCAGGCCGTTATCAGTGCAGTGAATGATTTGGAGGGAGGAATGCATTGGTATTGAAAGAACAAGGTTTTACATGTAAAAATGTGGTGTGCGGCGAAGGTCTTGCATGCACAGTGGATGTCATGGCATTAATGAATTTGTCAAAAGAGTTGTGGCAGGGATGTAACTTGGTATATCGTTACAGTTTTAAATAAAATTTCAATAAAATTTTGAAGGGTGACCATCCTTTGGATTTAAAAATAACAATCAATTATCTCTTTACCCACCAGGTCTTTACTGAAATAACATTCAAGCTCTAAGGGCAAGTTAAAAAAAAAGGTGAACTATGTCTATTCAACTAAGTATCGGGTTAGAAAAAACACATTATTATCTTTCTCCTGCTACTAAGGGCAGCTGGTATCCATGTTATGGAATAGTATTAGCAAAAATGTCCTATGTGCTGTCCGTTTCTGTGATTACCACGAACCTTGTTATTAGCAACCATCAACTTCATATCTTCATTTTGAGCTAAAACTGTTGAACACAATTTTTTTTGGCCATTGCCATGTGGGGTATCCTTCCGGAATGAAAATCTTCCTCCTCGTCCGATCTTGCCTTGTGGGATATATGGCTTTAAGCGTTAGTTTTCTCAGTAGAGCGAATTGGATGATCTTATATTGGACACTCTATTTGAGAAGGAACTCGTCGTAAAGAAATATACTGCTGCAGTGTAGCGATACCGTTCTATGACAATTTTGGCCTAACTTTATATGTCAAACTACATGATAATATCTCTTTGAGGGTCTTGAAGGGGTTCCAAGAAGGGTCCAAGATTGAGGAAGATTAAGTAGGCAGATTATATGTAATTAGAAAACTGACCTAACAAGAAGTTTTAAAGGTCCTACCATCCTCCCTCTTTCTGTCTGCCTGCCATGATGCTTGCCACCTCCATCTGATCTAACCATTACCCATCTCTATCTCTGCCTTGAAGATAGGGCACAAACATCTTTCTCATATTGCAAGTAGATGTAGCCATATATGGAGTAGTCATCAACACAATGTGGCGATCTCACCACTTATGCATGAACCAAAAAATTCTGTATGATTGAATTCAAGGACTACGTGCTATCTCCAATATTGCTCCTTTGGCAGGCACAACAACACATTGGCAAGAAATCACCATTTTTTTCCTTGCAACGCCATGGCACCCCATTAGCCCTGCCATGCTATATTTGTGGATGCTGGTTTATGCTGCCACAAGTAGGTGAGCAACCAGGAAAGTTATTTACACATCATAAAAGTAGTGCTATGAAAGAAATAGACATTGTGCATCCTAATATGAGTCAGGACTATAAGCAATTGTCTATCAATTCGGGTAAACAATGGAATTTGTCTCTGCTTGAATTTTTATGTTGGGTTAGATCCACGTCCATTCTTTTCTCAACAAGCTCCACGCCTAGATGAATCAGAAACATGTTTGCCCAAGGATGCTATAGTTGAAAGGGTTGATTCTGCACTCAGAGATTTCCAGTCTCGAGATTCTTCGTCATTTGCATGAAGTAGTATACACAAATGAGGAGCATTATTGGATTGGCAGGACGAACAGAAAATGTTGTGCAAGTATTATACGATTCTGTGAACAGATTATGCCTATCCCACAGCTCCTTAGGATGGCACTTATCTGCTTCTCCTTTGGCAGTTATGAACACCCATCACTTTCTCCCTGCGTAACCATGGATCGAATTATTGCGATATGTATCGCCGATATATTGGTGTCGACATGGTGGTGATATTTCGGAGAAATTGTCAATATACATATCTTTTTCAGTCCAGCTTCATAGATTGTGCATCGAAATGGGCGATATTCTGATAATATATTCGTCGATATATCGTCGAAGTGTCAATATATCGTCGAAGTATCGTATTGGCACCATGTCGATATGGTGTCAAAATCGGTATTTAAAACTTTGTGCATAACCATCACAATGTGGTTAATGTGAAATTCTGCTAATTGTATCTATTTTATATCTGAGTTAGCATTTACTAATATTAAGGTAGATTTCTCCTAACTGCAGTGATTCAACTTGCTTTGTAAAACCATGTTTGGCACTAAAGGTTTTTTATGTTTTGCACCAAGGTAATTTTTTATGGGGTAAGAGCAGTTTGACATTATGGTTGAAATATTCCCTTGTCCTCAGGAATTTCATCTGTCACTGAACATGATATCGCCGGAAACTCATACAGCTGTAAGCGAAGTCATTGAATCATGTCGAATGCCATAAAAGAGCAGGATGAGGGATAATATATAGTTCTTTTGGTCCCTCCCGTACCTCTCAGTCCCAGTTTCACTTTGCCTGAGAAGACCGAAGGGACTCGTGGCGACAGCACCAAGAAGACTAACCAGGTGGTGTATTCTAATTTGGATCTCGACCTCGTTACAGTATCTCTAGGTGCTGTAATGTGTTGCCGTCAGGTCGTGATTATACGACAGGCGTACCTGTAAAATAACAATTTTCCCGCTCTTCCCTTACCTCTGTCGGTAAGATTGAGTGCACCAGAGGCTGCAACTGGTTTGAGTAGGCAACAGTTGGAAACAGGATTCCCATTTACACAATTGTAATGTATAGTATATGTACTGGCAGCAAAAGAAGCTTTCAATGTCAATTGTTTTCAGATGCGAAATTCTCGCCCTCTTTTTATGCCATCTCTTTGGTTCTTTCTCCCATGAAATTGTAAAACGTGTTTGGCCTGAAAAAACGATCTGATTGCAAAGTACATCGATGGATGCGTTATACTCAACTTCAGTGGTATGATGTTGGCGAAGTCATGCGATAAAGAATTAGGTTGCATCTTCACTGTGCAGGCACATTTTTAGATGGCTCATTGAGAATCAAAATGGAGGATATATCAGTGTTGTCCAGCTACTGTGCAAAACAAGCGATATTGTGAAAAAGCATCAGGCTGTGTAGAAATGCATGTGGTGGGAAATCTAGACTTATTCCATTGCGACTAGCGTCTTTGCAAGATGTGTTTGCAGGCATTATTACTATTCATGCCTTTCACCATATTTTATCAGCTAATGCGACATTTTTTTTCAGAATTAATGTAGTAGTTTGCTAATGGAGATATTCTTTTTGAGAAAAACCAGTACTGTATGGTGGAATGGATTGCAGATGGTACTTATATTCCAATCAAAGGTCAGATGAAAAATGTGTACGGGTAAATTGTCTAAAGATTAACGGACATGCAGACTTGTTTTAGTAAATAAAAATGATACGACTGGGGTGAGATGTCCACTTGTGTGGCAGTTAAAGAAAGAATAAAAGTAATTAGAACATTTACATAGAGGGCTTATTCAATGTACTTCATGTTCATTAGAGATGAGATGAGCTCCTAATCTCAGCCGTTAGACCTTAATCCGATGATCAGTAATTGAAAGCATCAATAACTTTTGTATTGTCACAAATAACACTTTATATCAGTAATACTGAACGCATCTGTAACATTCATATCATCATCAATAATACTTCATATTAGTAGTACTAAACACATCAGTAACTTTCGTATTGTCATAAGTAATCTTGAATCAATTGTAAGTATAGAAGGTAATTTAATCAGTAACTTCGGTTCGCATTTATGCGTAACTTTATATATGTTACTAGAACTATGATATTACTTACTGAAGCTTCAATATATATTACTGAAGTATGGATATATTACTTACCGAAGTTTGTATTTTTATTACTGCAGCTGCTGGAGATGAAGCGGGCTCATCTCATCTCTAATGGGCATGGGGTCCATTAGATAAAAATCCCATTTATATATTACATACGAAGGTTTAAGCATGAGAACGGTCGCAACATGTCAAGTGAAAACTAGGACATGGTGGAATACCTCATGAAATGCATCAGCTCAAGATAAATGTCAAGCAACTGCATTACGAGACATGCGACATTGACCAATAGAATATATTCCATTAGGAAGGAATAACGCATTCAATGCATTGGGTCACATAATGTTATAGTTGCAATAAACATGTCTGCATAAGTACAAGCACAAACATGCAAATCATGAGTACATCGATTTACGAGGTACATCCTTAACTGGATTACATCATCAGGTGCCGGTGATCGTTTTTATTATATGTGGAGAAGGGGAAAATATAGAGTACAGATAACTATAATCGTAGGGAGTTTATATGAACTCCCACTACAAATAGATTTCAGGGACAAACAAATCTAAGTGCCCAAGTAGAATTAAGGGGTGAGGAAGCACATACTCTTCCTTAGACCCCCCCCCCCCTCCCCTTCGGCTCACTGCCAGTCAACAAGACCCTCGTATAGTACTTATGATAAGGTGGCAGTTTTCGTCCACCCTTCTTATGAAAGTGTAAAAAAAACAGTTCTTTAATGAATTCATCGGAATGGATGGCTAAGATTCAAGGCACATCAACACATGCTAAATATAAGTGAAAAATCTTAGCAGCATCTCATTCGTATGAAAATGTGCGTAAATATAAGTGAAATAAAGTTTTGGCTGTCAAATATTATTCAACAAAAAAAAGGGTGACTTGAACCTCAGTTAGAGATGGTCATGTTCTCCTTGATCGGACCTTCACATAATTGCTGAAGTCTTTGGGAATCTTGCAGTTAAGGTGGATTGCTTCTAAGGAGATTTATTGGAGACGATGACAGTTCTCTGATGAAGACATCAAGATGAGGTGAATGTGAGGCGTGCCTCCACTCTAAGGTTGCATGCAATAGAGAAGAGTTTCCTCAACCTGAAGAGATGGTTGTGGATGGGCTAAATGTGGCCGATGAGGGTACATTTGGCGGTCGAAGGGGATGAACTGGGAACAACCTAGATTTGGGCGAGAATGGAATTTGAGGGAAATGCTTGAAAGAGATATGAAACTAAATGGAGAATTCTTAAGAGAATAAAATAGCAAACGAGATCAATTAAAAGCTTATAGATGACGGAGACTCGTGTGCTTGGAGCTTCGAAGTCGCTCTAGGTGGTTGCCTAAACCCACACCAGATGACCTCATAAATATCTATACATATTCCTTATAATGATGATAAGAAGATATAAACTGGTGAACCTAGTGTATATTGATGCAAGATAAAATAAAGAAGCTGGAGTGTCAGAGGCGAATTGAAAGCTCAAGTGCATAAGGGATTGGACACTCCCACAAATCAGGCATGCAATGTAGCATAGACAGTCAAGAGCTCACTCGAGTAAAAGCAAGGCAAGCCAATAGTGATATTTCCTCTAGAAAAAGAAGTTGGAAGCGCTAGGCCGTAACAGTTTCCGCATTGCGCATCCCACTCTCCCTAATCAAGTAGGATACAAGGCAGGTAAATCGGCTGAAGTCCACCTAGCGCATTCGAGGCGGTAGGAGAGTAGAAGATTCATAGTCTAAAGCTAGATAAGGGCAGAGAGAAAATCAAAGAGAAAGATACAGAGTTGAGGGGAAGAATCAGAAGAGAATGCAAAGAAGAAGACCTACCTCCCGCTCATTTCTCCGTATACCCTAAACAACATAGTCAAGCAGGCGTCAAGAGTTTGTCCTCACATTTATCAGTGTAATCACTACAACACAATAAATCCCTCACTATATTGTCCATTGTTAAAAATAATTTGATAATATTCTTCATTGCAAAATATTTTTTTACTTGAATATAATGAATTGTCATATCCGTTGCTATATCATTATTGACGGTCATATCCACTAGTATTTTTAAAAATATCAACTGAGCATTGCTTATTTTTCAGTTCAATTTTATCAATTTTAAATCATCATATGAACCTGCTTTGAAATACCAAAAAAAGCTTTATCGACCGGAAGATCTCCAGCATCTCATGCCTCTTGATCACGCTTAAAGGATAGGGCTTCACACCAGCAATCTTTATAGTTGATCATTTGTGAGATCAATTTTTTTTTATATCATAGAGCTCTGACAGCAGTTGTGGAGCTTAGTTAAGTTAATAGAGAAGATGGGTATCTTGTGTCCAACTCCAAACCGCTGAAATTTGCATCAATTTTAATTCTTCTAACTGCACTAATAAAGTACATGACATATATGATGGAGAAAATTGGGGTTGCCGTTGGTTGCCCATTCTATTTTTCGGCTAATCTTTTATTTTTTTTTGAAAAATACCGTGATGTATTCACTGAATCCATATAATATGTTATTCCAATTTCGTGATACACAGAGACTCTTATGCCCTTCATCTAGAACATGCCATTTACAACAATTCTGAAACCAATAAAATTACATGTTCTAGATGAAGGACATATGAATATCTGTTTCTGATAAAATTAGGACATGTTAGAGGGATATACTGATGAAAATACATGGCAGTATTTTTTAAAAAAATAAAAAAATTAGTCGAAAACTGGGGCAGGTGCAACCTCGTTTATCTCTATATGATTTAGGCATAATATTAAATTATTTATTTTATCCATATATTGTAATATATTATTTTCTATCTTGTCTTCTAATTTTTTCCAGCATTTAAGTTTAAAAAATTTGTAATAATCAGTTTTACTTTTCTACAGCTCTGTATATTTAGGTCGTAAAAAATATGTAAAAAACGCTATATATATCTTATCGTCATCATCATCATCATCAAAATTTTCCTTTTTAAAATTTTCAAATACATTCCTTCATTAATAATTGAAAATTTCCAAAAAGAAATACTAATATTTAGTATTTTATTCTATTTTAGAAGTTAGATCTCAATATCTCAAAATATAAAATCTAACTAAAATATAAATTAAATTCAAAAAAATACAACGATAACCTTAGATAATCTATTATCTAATCACGAAGTTTAATAAAAATAACAAAAACTGAATATGATTTTAAAAATTGAAAATGAACTGAAACTACTTTGAATTTAAATAACCTAAATACGTTATGTTCATGTTCTCTTCTCCCTAACAATGCACATTGGTTTTCGTAGTTACTTCCGGGAATCCTAAAAGAGGACTCTTCTGAAGATTAGCAGCTTCTCATTATCTATCCCCACATTTAAGGATAAGTAGTTAGCAAACAGTTTTTTATAGCATAAGCACCAGTTCTTATATCTATAGTTCTGGATAAAGAATAAAAATATCAAAATATCTGATAATAACAATATAGCGCAGATGTTTTCGATGCTAAATCCCATAAACTCCGATTAAAAAAAAGAGCGAGAGGCCGTCGGATCCGTCAACCCTAACAGGATTTCAAGCATTTGATGGCGGCGTTTGTTATCCAGAAAAACAAACAAACAAATGTCGAGATATATCCCCTACGAAATCCCTATCTCCAAGGAACGCATGCATGCATATAAATAGAGCCATATATATATGTAGGGCACCCACATATCTTCATCAACTCGATCCTTTACTCTGAAGCCACTTGGGATTGCCGATCACGTAGACATGGGAATCATGAGGACCGTCGTCTTCCTCCTTGGTGTCGTTGTCTGCGCGTTGACGATGATCTCTGCCGACGCTCGAGTCTTGAAAGCCAGAGATCTGCATGCGGATTCCTTGCCGAAGCACGTCCAACTCGAACCTCCGGTTCCACAAGAACGCAACTCCGAAGACGAAGCCATGATATTGCCTAGGGTTCAACTGCAGGAATCCAAGGAGAAGTATATATCGAAAGGTGCACTGGCACACGATCATGGAAGAAATGACCGTCCTATAATCGATCGACAATACCGGACGGGATGCGATGCTTTCCATCTGTGCAGAAGTGGTCGTCCTGCTCCATGAACAGCATATCATCGTTATTATTTTTACGTTTACTTTACGCAGCATCTATCTATGTATAGGAAGTTGGATATTCTGGACTGGAATAATCTGAAGCGTATGATAATATATTTTCGTTTTCTCTGGTGCTTGGATTTGGCTCGTGCTGTAGCCATCTGCAACTATTTTTCGATATATATACTTCTCATATTATGTCTTCAAATAGATCAAATGAAGTAGGTGGATCTGGGTTTCCTACGGCTAAAATCTAATAGTTCTTTGAAAAAACAAGTGCCATAAATATATAGGGTTAAATGGCTGCCCCACCCCATTTTCGGAATGGAGGGCATAAGAGTATCTGTTTCTCACGAAATTCGAATGACATGAGGGATACCCAGATGAATATACATGGTGATATTTTGCAAAAAATAAAAAATACGGAAAATTGGGGGGGGGGGGGGCAGCCGCATTTTTTTTCATATATATCAAATGAAATAGGCTCTATTTCGTCATATATATGTATGGCTTATCCAATGAGCTCTGTGCCCATTTGAGTTTTTTTAAAGCATGTATGGTTATCCATGTGATGACGATCTTGTGGTTCTGAGTAAAATTTGTTAATTTCCAATTTTAGCGATAGGAGTTGCAGTAACCACCTCTCGTCTGTTACTCGTAATTCAATTCCCTTTGTTGAGATACAATTACGTATTCAGTAATTGGCGCATTATTCTTTCAAAAAAAAACCCCTGAGAATCTCCTCCTTCCTATGGTGGTGATCAAAATATGCTTTGGCATTTTGAGTTGTGATTGTTCGTGTTACTGATAACATTTATATAAGTTACTTGCTATTTGTTGGGTGTCACTTGTCCTTCAGTCATTCTTACTAATACAAATTTGTTTCCTTAGTTACTTAAGTAGCTTAAGAAAGTATTTATGATTCACGTTGAGTTACCGAAATAAATATAAAGTTATTTTTCATGTATTTTTTTAGTACAAAGTTATTGGTTTCATTGCAAACGTTACTGAAATAAATATAAAGTTACTTTTCCTGTATGTTTTTTATTTGTACAAAGTTACTGATAACATTTGTATAAGTTACTTGCCATTTGTTGGGTGTTACATGTCTTTCAATCATTCTTACTGATGTCATTTGTACAAATTTACTAATGCCAATACAACATTTACTGATTACAAATGTCCACATTACTGAACTCATTGCGATTGTTACTGAAATTATAGTTACTAATGTCCATACAACAATTACTGAATAGGTAAATTACTAATGTCTATATAACAATTACTAATTACAAATGTCCATATTATTGAACTCAGTATGATTGTTACTGAAGATGTAGTTACTTAGTACTTCTAAATAATTACTAGTTAATTAAGTAGGAATATTACTGAAGTTATACACACAATTACTGATTATTCATGTCCATATTACTGACTCATTATGATTAGTTGCTGAAATTATAGTTACACATCAATTATTTATTTGGTAATTGTATTTGTTAATTACTTCTTTTATTAGTTACAGAACGATTTCTTCTTAATTTTATTGTCAAAGATGTTCTTCTCGCCTCTTTAATCAATAAGTATACAATGATCATCAATTCTTCATAATTTAATTTTTTTTCACCCACGAAACATAAGAGACGTTCGCACATTTGTCATACTTGAAATAATAAATTGTCAGTAACATTTGTAAAATAAATCAGTAACCATGTAAGATAATTATATATACATGAAAATAGAGAATTGTATTTATAACAATAACTCAATGCGAAGCATATGTAGTTTGATGAGCTACTTAAGTAACTTACTGAATTGAGATCAGTAAGATAAACTTCAAAATTCATATAAGAAAGAATTCACTATTTCGAAAGTAAGTAGATTCATGTTGTGAAAAGAATTAGTAACTTTTAATTCTATATCAGTAACTAATTGTAAAGGACAAGTAAATATTTAAGTTACTTAGGTAACTTGTGGAATAAAATTATATCAGTATTAATCAATATAGGAGCAGTAACATCAGTAATTCAGTATATCTTCAAAGTAGCGTGTGAAAAGTAACAATTCTGTTAGTAATACTAAATAAAATATATTACAAGTAAATTAAATAAATACATCAGCAATTCAGTATATGATGAATATCCATTTCATCATCTTTATTCTATCATTTTGGCCTTAAAAACCCTAGCTAATGCTTGTAAATAATATTATTTTGTACATATTAACATTCATTATATGTTCCATTTATTGTATATAAAATACAATTTTTAATGCCAAAATTATAGAAAAAAGAAAAGAAAAGAAAAAATAAAGGGATTTTTACACCCATAACACTGAGTAATCATGAAATTACAATCATGACCCTGAGTAATCGTGAATTACATAACAAACCCCAAATAGTCACTCTGTCTCACACACATAATCCTCCGTTAGTTTTTTTAGTTAACCCAACTATATCATTGGGTTAATTTAACCATGGTCTTTCAAATGGATTTAGAAAAACAAAAAAACAAAAATTAGCGATATATGTAAGCAGGAGGCCGTGGTGGCGGGCTGTAGCAGGCTTTGCGAGGTAAGAGGGGCTTCAGGCAAGAAGCTATGGTGGCGGGGGACGATGCTGCTGGGAGGGATGGGGCTCGCATGCGCGGGTTTGGAGGGGGGAGGGGGTTTCCAAGTGCGATGGTGGCGGGGGGACGGGAGGGAGGGGATGGCGATGCCACAGGGAGGAGCTCCGTAGGGAGATGGGCCGGCCTGGTGATGAATCCGTGATTCGCCGCCTTAATTCTTTCATTTTGGCCAAATCCTTTGTAAAATACATGTAAATATCTATTAATTCCAACTAATTATCACTCTAACCATAATGATTAATATTATATACTTAACACTTATTTTATATCCAAAATAAAAGAATAAAGAGAAAAAGAGAAATAAAAAAAGAAAAGAAGGACGTATATGTAATATACAGACTGATTCTAACCCTGAGACCAGGTAAATATTGACCGGGTCGACAAAATAAATAAGTAGAGGGAGATAAGGATCCTAACTTATAAAAATACTAAGAAAATAAAGATCAAAAGTATAATTTACCCATTTTCACATTATAAATATTTCATCTATTTTATTTATCATCAAGACCATCTCAAACCAACACACTCCATGTATAAAAGTTGATCATAAAAATATATATTATTTATAAAAATATCAAAAAAATATTTCAATATAAAAATAATTAACCGCAATGAACCGGAAAAAGGCGTAAAAGCTGACTTCCGAGGTTCATAACTATTTATAGAAAATTCCAAACAGACCAAACTCACTTTTACAATCCGTTTTATATTTAGTATTATTTATTAAAAATACTAAAAAAATATTCGAATAAAACCGGTTAGTTTTGATATTTTGGACCCGTTGTATATATGTACTATATGTAGAATCTTTCTGTTTTTTTAATTAAATAATCGTAAACCTGATTCACTAAATTTCTTCCCCTAAAATCTTATAAATTGTTAGAAAAATATAAAAATATAATTAAGCCAAAATATCAATAAAATCTGGATGCCCGAATCTGCTACCTAAATTTTTCGGGCCTCATAACTCGGCCGTATGAACTCCGAATTGAGCAAACTCGGTTCCAAAAATTATATTATTAAATTATCTATAAAATTACATTAGTTTTGTTAAAAATCAGAGTTAATATGAAAAAATACGGTTTTCAGGTCCTTATTAGTATATTATACAATGTACCGTAATTTATAATATTATTTTATATAGGTTAATTTATAATTATATATTATATTAAATAAAAATCTTAATTTACTAATTATTTATATATCTTTTAATTATTTAAATAAATAAATAAATATATATATACATATATTTATTTAATACTTAATTACTTAATTATATTTTTAATTAATAACTTAAATAATATATTAATCATATTTAATTAATAATTATTTATTTAATTACGAAATTATTTCTTTATTAATTTATTTAAATTAATAATTATATAATTAATAATTAATTATATTAATTATATTGATTTTTATTTTCATCTCTCTCTTCCCTTCCCCTTTTCTCTCTCCAAATTTACCAAATACCATCTTCTTCCTCCGTAAACTTCTTCCTCCCAATGCCGTTCGTCCAACCAACCTTCTCCTCCTACCGTTCTCCGCCGCCACCCGGTGGCTTGCCCTCCACGAAACTCCCCCTATTTATAGGTCCGCACCCCCCTGCGCCCCGGCCATCCGCCATTATCCACCCCTTCAGTCCCAGAGCTCCGGAGAGCGTCCAGTGACAGAGGTCTTCGTCTCCGTTGTAGCGAGGAGGGTGAGAAAGTGGATCAGCGCGATCTACGCCGGCGAGGGGATCCTCTTCGCCGCTCGAGCCTCTCAGCTCCGCCGGTGGTCGAGGCAACGACATCACCCGCTTTCATCCGGTTCATCTTCCAGGTTAGTCTCATGTTTTTCTGTCTTTTCTGATTCTATTCCCAATTCCCTTTCTTCTCTCCTTAATCCCTTTATTCATCACGTTTTCTCTTCAAACCAAATCCTTCACCTTCGGACGTTTTGATCCCGATCCATTCACATATCCATCTCATTAAACACAACGCACGCATTGCTTTTACATTTTTTTCCCTCACCATCTGCGCACTTCAAATCCAACACGGATTTGAGTCAGAACCCTATCCCATAGACTCCTTCCGGAATCCACATTCACTCACACATTTGATGTAAACTTAGGATTTGTAATTTTGATTGGATTTATATATATATATCCGAATTGGAAGGAAGAATTTTATTTGGAGGCTGAAAACGGAATTCCAAATTTGATAAGTGAAATGGATATATTCATGGGTGGAAATTGATCCATATTATGCATGCAATTTCCGACCAGGATCGCCTTGATTACAATTTATATCTGCGGTTTGCCTACCTGCTCCCGATTCCTTCGAATCGAAGAGCATTTTTTTAATATATGCAGGTATTACCAGTCCTGGAGCATGAACGAAGAAGACCATCATCAACTGTGACTCCCCTCTGAGCTAGCCACTGACTCGAACTGTTCCATCATATCGAGTTGAGAACCTTCACTGCCGTCCTCTGATTTGAGTGTCCATAATCAGCGATCCGATCAGATCCGGTCACAACTTATGGGAAGAACGTGTTTGAGTAAGTGCTCCTCCAGGTGAAAGCGAAACCGTACGATCTACATTGATCGCACGGTTGCCTTCATGCCGTGCGTCGACATTAAAATAGAGGACTATGCACTGCTTAGCACCCTCACGTTTGCGGCACGTGAGGCGGGGATATTATCTGTGAAAATTGCAATTGAATCTTTGGCAGTTTAGCATATAACAAACATGTTTAAATCAAGCTGAATTCACATGAACCACACATGATACCTGAAACTTTTGCAGGTTGACCCCTCGATACATCGTAATATTACAAGCAGGTCAAGGCTGAAGCAGGTTATGTGGACTTCACATGCCTCTTGTGGATTTTGCGCGCTGCACCCATCGACTTTTGCATATTTACGCGCACGCCCTTAAATTTTCACATAATTACAGTTAAACCCCTACACTGTATATTATTTCCTAAACATATTATATCCGTATTAAATAACAAAAAATAGAAAATACAATAAAAATACTCATACGTATATAGGATTATACCATACACAGTATCAAAAAGTTTAAAAATAAATAACGGTAATTTTTTTATTTTTAATAAATCATTAAAACAACATATAAACAAATAACAAACTTTAAAACACATAAAAAATATAGAAACACCTCTAAAAATCCTATAAAATTACCTATAGCATATTTTGCTTTATTTTACATAATAAACTAAAAATAAAATAAAAATTGAGTATTAAAATAAATAAAAAATACAAAATTCATAAAAACTTCAAAAATTCATAACTAACTAAATAAAAATCCCCTAAAAACACACAATATATCATTGGAAAGATAATTTCGCATACTTTCTAATAAAAATAAAAAATATTTTCCTCTCTTTTTCAACTTTAAAAATTGAAAATATGTCACAATTTTTAATATTCATTTAAATTTTCACCTTAAAAATAAATCAAAGCCCATAAAAATCTTAAAAACCCTTTAAAATCCATAAAAACAGAAAATAAAAAAATAAAATAAATAAAATAATAAAATAAAAATCAAATAAAAATTATAAAACATTTTATAAATAAAAAATTAATATATACCTTAAAATTAATCAAAACATTAAAAATTTCTTAAAAATCTAGAAAAATACCTAAAATATAATAAAAAGTAGGAAAGCGTTTTCCTTAGTTCGTCTATAGTTTACCCCTAGTTTCAATAGTTTTCCTCCCTAAGTTCGACACTCTCGTGCTTAACCACTATAAACTTAAGTTTAGGAGTATAAATAAAATAAAAAAAGATTAACTCAAAATTAATCTTTTCTAGTAAAACTCACCGGGTCGATACAACGACCGCGATACATTTTCTATCTCTTTGCAGAAATAAATAAGTGATTATGTGGCATTTTTTAGATGACGCTGTTGCTGGGGAGGCAACGCTAGGGCAGACCATAGACTTAGGTTTAGGGTTTTGTTTTCGCCATTTTTTCCTAACTTCAAGGTTTTTGTTTCTGATCTGTGCAACACAGGTCGAGCCACACAACTGAGAACCAAAAAGTCGTAGAATTTGTTTTTATAATTTCTTGTAATAAAAAAATTGTCTCATAGGAAGGAGACCCTTGAGGGTATCCCGATTTGTACCTCTCTCTCCTTTCTTCTCGGGGTCTATTTCACCAGGGTTGTACTCCTAAGGAAGCAGGGCACCCACCGCGGCTTTCTTGCTCGTGATTTTCTCGACGATTTTTCCGTGCTTTTTGAGATAGGTGCTTATTAGGATTTTTCAGTTTTTACTTTTTTCTGTGCATCGTAGATTAGATGTTTTCTTAGGATACGACACCTAGGTGCTTGTATCTAGGGCCAAACCCAAAAAGACAAAAAGACGCTAGATGATTTGCTTTGAAAATATCCAAAAAAGTGAAAATCGAAAATAAAAACAGGGAATGTTATTTTCTATCTGACCCTAAAATAAAACGTAAGGACTCCTCTTGTCTTGGGGAGAGTAACCTCCGAAATTGCATCGTAGGTACACTCTCCAGATTTAGTGAGTGAGAGACGACCCATAAGGTAGAGCCAGAGTCTGGGCTTCTTTCGAAATACTACTTAGTTCACGCTTTTAATTACCTTATCTTCAGTGGGTACTCTCGGGTAGATGGAAACGGTCTGGGGGTACTTAGCAGAGTGGGAGGTTTAGAGGACACTATGTAAGGCTCCGTCCTCAAGTAACATAGATAGGCAGAAATGGTCCGTACTTACTCCCATACTGGTTGAGACTAGGTGATTTCTGGTTAGAACTCAGAACAGTACGTCGTAGATGTTTCGGACACCTATCTGATCTCGCTAATCTGTGAGAAGATTGTTTGCCAAACAACCTTAAAATTGAAAAGGTAAACGACCGAACTCTTACGGTCATTATCAGGGTTGAGTTGGTGAACCCGGGGTTTGCTTGCATTTGATTTGTGGTGTGAGTCCTTGATCTTCCACATCTTAATCAATCTAGATTTGAAAGGCTAACTAAAAATATATAATCAGCTTCTAAAAATTTGGAGACAATTTTTATGAAAACTAGAAATAAAAACTAAACTACAGGAACACAAATTGCATTTTTTTTGAATTTTATAGAATTTTTAATAATTTTATAAGGTTTTTAGGGTTTTTTAGTTTTTAGGGGTTTTATAAATCCAAATAGAGTGAAATTTGGATTGAAGCAAGAAAACACACAAACAAAAAATACCTAATTTTTTTGTAATTTTTAGATGAGTTTTTATATTTTTAATTGATTTTATAAACCAAACATTAGCAAAAATAGGTGTTTTTGAATTTTTAAAATTTCAAAACAACTCAAAAATATCCCAAAAAATTACACAGTGGCAGGGGCCACGTGTCCAAATTTCACCAAATTTTGAGTTAATTTGGTATTTTATTCAACCAATAAACAAGCTATAGTACACAAGAACCTAATCACAATGAAAATAAGTTTCAGGGCCAAACTGGAACACGTGTAGAAACTATAAGGGTATCATTGTAAAATGCGCATCAATATCCACACATGTTCAAATACAATACGCACAAGGGCATTTATGCAATATTCAAAACATAAAGTTCAATCCATAATATTCATAAAGCCAAGCCCTAAATATGCAAAAAGCCCACTATATCACGTGTCGAAGCACGTGCATCCACAAAATAGGGACTAAAGTGCAAAAACAATAAACTACAGGTCTTGATATGCGAATTATCCAAGTGTGCTAATTTATTTAATAGACTAAACAATAATTGAAATAAAATGCAGGGGTTCTGGCGTAAATTACCCAGCCAAAGCGCGTGCGGGTCGTGTGAGGGGTGACGTGTCAGGCTGTGAGTGGCTCGTGGACGTGCGGCTCTGATGATGCCTCCTGGAAGATCGGACGGTCCTGGCACGAGGGCGAATGTGGGGTGCACGTGGCTGTTAGATCGTGGATCTAACGGCCTGTCAGAGGCAAGCGACGAACGGATCTGATGAAGTCTGGACGTGAGGCGCGATCTGACGGTGGAGAGATGGTATGGATGAACTCCTCCTGGGCGAACTTCTCCGGCGAGCTGGGAGTGCTTCGAGCGTCCGATGGAAGATCGGAAAGGAGGGTTCGCCTCGCGATGATGATCCGCGTCGGGTGGTGGTGGCCGATGAAGTTCCAAACGGTCCGATCCTCCGGCGAGGGAGGGAGGACCTGGGTTACTCCGACGAGGTATCCGAGATGCGACTCAGGGGGTAGCTCGCATTTATTCACCTGCAAAGGGAAGCTCGTGCTCGGAGGAAGACTCCGGCATGCTTATTGGACAAACAGTAAAGGGAAGCGGGGTGGTTTGGCGAAGGCGGATCCCGACGGAGGCGGCGGAAGGGACCAATCCCGATCTTGGCTCGAATATCCAAGACCGAGGTGATCAGATCGTGGAAGGAAGGTGACGATGGGTCGATGGCCCTTTTATACGGCGAGGATGAAGTGTCGGGGCTCCGGCCACTGGGGCGGAGCTGGCGGAGCAAGATGGGAACGATCGAATCTACACGACGAACTAGAAGCTAAGGGAAGTACCTGATGGTCAGACGCGTCTAGGCTGGAGATGCTGGGTCTCCTACGGTCTTCGCCTCGATGGAGCGACGCCTCCAGAGGCTCGGGCTACGTCGGCGGCGGAGCTCGACAACGATGGTCACCGGACCTAGGGCAAATGCCTCCAAATCCTCACTGCAACACTCTAGAACCCTCGCTGTCACTCGAGGAAGCAGGTAGAGGTCACTGGGAATGAAAACGGGAGCCAAAGGTGGCAAGGAATGCGGCTGGAGCTGAGGTTTTATACTACTGGGGTACGAGAAAGAAGGAGATCGGGCGCGCAATCCAAAGCTTGGATCCCTAAGATGAACCTCGGCATGAATCTCGGATGAAGGAGTTGCAATCGGAGCTTGGGGTTTGGGTAAATGGGAGACGGATCACGTCTGCATAAATGGGAGATGTCGGGTCGAGACCGGGGGTCAACAATCTCCCGTGGACCAATGGGAAAATTCCATTGGAAAATTCTTTGGAAATTCAAAATACAATAGAAAAAGATTTTATTTCAAAATATTTACAACATAAAAATTTTTTTATTTATTTTCAAAATATTTTTAGTAATTTTTATTTATTTTTTTTGAAAAATAAATTATGTATATACATTATATATTAATATATACAGGTATAAATACCTATTTATTTTTTATTTTTTATTTTTATTATTTTATTTTTGTACAATTATCCCAATTTTATATTTTATTTATTTACGTCATAAAATTTGAGATATAAAATAATTTTTATTTGATTTTTATTAATTATTACAAGGGTAAAATAAATAGGTCTTTTATTCATATATACATGGTAGATGTACACTGAGGAGAGAGAAATTATTTATTTTTGTTTTTAATTTATTTTCCCATTTTTATTTTATTTTTATATATACAAAATATGAGAAATACATTATTATTTTTATTTTATGAAAATAAAATTTATACATAAGAGGGAGTATATGTACGAGGTTGAGCTGCCCTATCTCTCTCTACTTATTTTATTTTGTGGTCAGCCTATATTGAGCCATCCCTAGGGTTTAGGTCATTCAATATTTATTCTAAATATGTCCCTCTTTTTCTTTATTTCTTTATCCTTTTATTTTTACACAAAAATATGCTAATTATTGGTATTTACACAATGCATGCTTTTTGGTAAATTATTATATTTACAAACAAATACATGGTGTTTTGCAAAGGTTTTTAGCTAAAATAAAAGAATAAAGAGTGATTAATGAGGATTCATCACCCCAATACTTAACTTTGCTGGTCCCTTAGCAAACACTTATTTGAAAAAGAAGTGAAAAAGAGAAAAGAAAAAAAAGATGAGAAAAGTTAATCATTGCTGATTAGTAAACTTGCCTTCATTAAATTGAAGTATGGAGCTCAGTCAGATCTTTGGATTATTAATGTGTCGGAACCTTATTTGGACTTAGGTTTAAAACTTAACAGCCTCTAAATTCCACTAATCTGTAGTCAAGACTCCTCAATAATCCAGATCAGACAAGTCTACATACACAACCCCTGATGACCATGAAACTCTTCTTGTACTGTGTAAGTGAGGTATAGCTCTCCACCTCAGAAGTAGCAAAATGACAACCCTCCCCAACAAGGTAACCCTAATACCCTAGTCTGGCAACTCTTTCCTCGAGGAGCGGGGTATTCCCTTCTAAGTTCAAGTTCAACCGGCTCAAGAAGAGGAGGAAGAAGAGAATGGACCATGACCAGTGTAGCCATGTATCCTTGGGAGCTCAACCAGTGTAGCTAAGTCTCCCTGCTGCAAGCTTCATAAGATGGAACATCTATACCATAAGCTCTAAGTCTCCCTACTGCAAGCTTCATAAGATGGAACATCTATACCATAAGCTCTACTTTATTGAACTATATACACTCCGATGGGATTATCATTTTCTATCAGACCCACCACTTTTTTGGAGTTCTTTTCTTTTTTTTTGCTTTTTTTATATGCATATTTACAACATATCTACAAAGTGCAGCATACATACAAAAGGAGTTTTTCCTCTTGAGCCAGTAAACTATCCCTCTTTTGAAGCATTATTGCAACCCACAACTCCTGTCATTAGACCTCATGGCGACCAGACCAAGTTGAGACGCACTTCCTTCACTATAAGAAGAAGAGAGGTTCCACCTAGAAGTACTACCCTCATATGCTACCCCAAGTCAAAGAAGACTGCCTCCTCACCACCTCATCCGTAGAGAGCTTAGTGTAAAGTGCTGGTCCAAGTAAAGCCATTGTCTGTAAGAGTCATGTATGTGTTGTTAAGTATTCTACTTAGGCTCATCGAGATGACATATGATCATAGCCTAGTGGACTCAAAGAATTAAGTCACCATGGACCTGAAAAGTCTCAACCCTAAGCCCTATAAGGTTCCTCTTATAATTAGGTGGATTAAGATCTTAACCAAGCTCCATTTTTCAATTTAATTCCGGGCTAGTTTAAATGTCAACTATGATTTAGGAAAAAATATACAATATTTACAAAGATGCAATTTACAAACATTTTACACATGTGCAAAATTTTTGAAAAATGTTTTGAAGACATGGATGTATGCATGAATGCAAGTTTTGCAAAATATTTACACAAATTTACACAAGGTTTTTACAAACTTTTATTTTTTAAAACATTTTACAAAAATTTTGTACTATATACATAATTTTGATATCAAAATATTTACAACTATTTACACAAAAGCTTTTTACAAATATTTTTACAAAAATAATTTTGTACATAGCTATGTATGTGCAATAAAAGAATTTTATTTACAAGGAAATTTTTTAATTTTTATGGATTTTAAGGGTTTTAGCCATTTTTATTTATTAACACGCTCACATAAAGTATGAGTTATGGCTAAAGTATATATGAAATATATACGACACCCCCCTATACTTAGCTCGAACGATGTCCTCAGAGTGAACCAAGAGCGATGAAGAAGACATAACTCGTGCTTAGTATAAGGCAGTGAAAAGAAAGGCTGTACAAAGATGAATGAAAGAATAGAAATGAAAAGAGGATCTCGGTGGTTTCCCCCTATACTTAGGATCAAGTAACCCTAAGTATAGCGGGCTGTACACAAAGGGTAATCCGAGTGAGAATGTACAGGGTCTACCTCCCCTATACTTAGGGTAAAATACCCTAAGTATAGACAACAAAACAGAGGTAGAAATGAATCAAAAGAAACTCAAAAGTCTCACCCCCCTATACTTAGGGTAAAGTGCACCCTAAGTATAGCAACGTCGAAGATGCAAATGGGGTGTTGGACTGAAGAATGGTGTGATATGGACAACTGGATCTATACAAGTCAGGAGAATAGTGATAATCAGGCGTGAGATGCAATAGATGTGAGTCAAGAGACCACATCTCACGCAAAATGAATCGGGGCAACGTCAACGACCAACGTCTCATGATCTAGATATGGTTTGAGCCGCTGCCCGTTAACACGAAAGGTACTCTCATAAGACAACTCAGATATATCAATACTCCCATTGTCGTGTACATTTCTAACTAGATAGAGTCCCTTCCATTTGCTCTGTAGCTTCCCTGGAAATAATCTCAACCTGGCATCGAACAACCATACTCGTTGTCCTGGCTCAAACTGCTTGTGGCTGATATGCGAATCATGCCACTCCTTCACTCTCTCCTTGTACTGAAGCTGCTCGAAAAGGCTGCATCACGAAGCTCCTCCAAGGCTGCTAACTCTGCCCTCCTCTGATCTCCTACACTCACTGGATCCATAAGAATGTCTGTGACTGCCCAGAGTGACCTATGTCTCAGCTCAACAGGTAAATAGCAGGGCTTGCCATAAACGAGGAGAAAGGGAGATGTACCCAAGGGCGTCTTGAAGGACGTCCGATATGCCCACAAGACCGAGTCCAAAAGCTGTGACCAATCCTTTCAGTCAGGGCGGACGACCTTCTGCAATATAGTCTTGATCTCCATGTTCGACACTTCAGCAAGACCATTGATCTGAGGATGATACAGTGTGGCTACTCGATGGTCTATGTTGAACTCACTAGCAAGGGCCTTTAGCTTGTCGTTGATGAAATGAGACCGCCCGTCAGATATCAAAACTCTAGGAACCCCGAACCGTGAAATGATATTCTTCCTCAAAAATCTGCAAACAATCCTAGCATCTGCGGTTCAGGCGGGGATGGCCTCAACCCAACGACTAACATAATCAACGGCCAACAGAATGTACTCGTATCCCTAACTCTTAGGGAATGGACCCACGAAATCGATGCCCCATGCGTCAAAAACCTCACAGAAATGAATGGGCTGCATCGGCATCATATCACGTTGTCCACCAGTGCCCATCCTCTGATAGTCAGTGCACCTCTTCACAAACTCATCAGAGTCTTTGAAGAGAGTAGGCCACCATAGGCCGGATTGGAGCATTTTCTGTGCCGTTCTCCTCCCAGAGTGATGTCCTCCTGCCTCAAGCTTGTGGCAGTACGTGAGGATGTTGTGGTGCTCCTCCTGAGGAATGCACGTACGCCAGACACTATCCCCTCCTTCATGATAAAGGAAGGGATCCTCCCAATGGTAGAACTTGGCCTTCGCGAGGAAGGTCTCAAGTCGCTGCGTGGGCCAATCTTGTGGAACTTTCTTGGCAACAAGAAAGTTCACAATATCAGCGTGCCGCGGGAGAGAGGCGATAGCAAGGATCGCCTCATCTGGGAAGGTCTCACAAATAGGCTCGATCTGCTTAGAATCCTCAAGAAACTCCAATCGGGAGAGATGATCCGTCACTACATTCTTGACTCCAGGCTTGTCCTTAATCTCTATATCAAACTCCTGGAGTAGAAGGATCCATCTGGTCAATCTGGGTTTGGCATCCTTCTTTGCCATGAGGTACCGGATGGCGGTATGATCAGTGAAGATGGTCACTCTAGATCTAATGATGTATGATCTGAACTTATCTAGGGCGAAAACTACGACTAGCATGCCCTTCTCAGTGACGGTGTAGTTCCGCTGAGCGGCATCCAAAGTCTGGCTAGCGTAGTGAATAGCAAGGGGACTCCATCCCTCCTCTGTCCCAGCACGGCCCCTACGGCAAAATCGGAGGCATCCGTTATGATCTCGAATGGGAGAGACCAATCAGGTGGCTGAAGGACAGGAGCCTCTACAACTAGACTCTTGAGACTCTCAAATGACGCTAGACACTTATCATCCACAATGAACTCGATGTCTTTCGTCAGCAGATCAGTCAACGGTCGGGTAATCCGACTGAAATCATGAATGAATCGTCGGTAGAAACCGACATGCCCCAGAAAAGACCGTAACTGCCGCAAGTTGGACGGTGGACTGAGTTTCCTAATGATATCCACCTTGGTCGGATCAACCTCCATGCCACCGTTGTAGATGATATGTCCAAGCACCATCCCTTGAGTCACCATGAAGTGACTCTTCTCCCATGAAAGAACCAGGTGTAGCTCAATGCATCGCTGGAGGATGCGGTCTAGGCAGTCAAGACAAGAATCGAATATGTCGCTGTAGACCGAAAAGTCGTCCATGAAGACCTCCAAGCACTCCCCCACCATGTCCGAAAAGATGGACAACATGCACCTCTGGAATGTCGCCAGAGCGTTGCACAATCCAAAGGGCATCCGTCTAAAAGCATATGTTCCAAAGGGATAGGTGGAGGTGGTCTTGTCCTGGTCCTTGGGCGCAATCGTCACCTGGTTGTATCCGGAGTACCCGTCCAAGAAACAGTAATGGCTCTTCCCTGCCAGCCTCTCAATAATCTGATTAATAAAAGGCAGGGGAAATGATCCTTCTTGGTGGTCTGGTTCAATCGTCCGTAGTCCACACAGACCCGCTAAGAATTGGGTACCCGGGTAGGGATCTCCTCTCCAGACTCACTGACAACTGTGGTGATGCCCGTCTTCTTGGGCACCACATGCAACGGGATGACCCACTTGGAGTCGGAGATGGGGTAGATAAAATCGGCGCTCAACCATTTCGAGATTTCCTTCATTAATACCCATTCATCACTCTTTATTCTTTTATTTTAGCTACAAAACCTATGCAAAACACATGCACATATGTGTAAATAGAATAAAATACCATCCGGCATGAATTGTGTAAATTACAATAATTAACATGTTTATGTGCATAAATAAAAGAATAAAGAAATAAAAGAAAAAGAGGGAAATATTTAGAATAAATATTGAGCGATCTAATCCCAAGGGAAGGCTCAGCATGGGCCTGACCGCAAAAGAATCCAAGTAGAGCGAGATAGGGTCAACCTCATGTGTACATAAACCTATGTATATAAATAGAAACTATTTTCCTCTTAAATAAAAATAAAAATATGTTTTTATTAATTTGTACATATTTGTAAATATAAAAATAAAACAAAAATGGGAAAAACAAAATAAAAATAAAAATAAATAAAATCCCCTTCATCATTGTACATGGACCATGTGTATAGAATAACACATCTATTTATTTCCTCCTTGTAAATAATTAATAAAAATCTAATAAAAATATTTCCATATTCCACATTTTATGATGTAAATAAATAAAATAAAAATTAGAAAAATAAAAATAAAATAAAAAGAAAGAGAAATAATATAAAAATCCACCTTGTACATATACCTTGTAAATATATATCCCTATTTATTTAACCTATGTAAATAAAAAATAAAAATAAAAATACCCTTTTATTCTAAATTTTATTCTATAAATAAATAAAATATAAAATTGGAATAAATGTATAAAAATAAACAATTAAAAATAAAAATCCAAAAATACATATATGTATATACCTATATATTATAATAATATAATGTAAATATATAAATTATTTTTTCCAGCCACTAACGTGTCGAAGAGAGGAGAGGAAGATTCCAGCCACTGATCTGGCGACCCTTGTCGCCATGCGCCGCCGCGAGGAGCGTCAGATCCTCGGGACCCGACGACCCTTCGAGGCTACGATCCAGAGCTCCGCGAGCTCATCCCCAGTCGACTCCAGCCATCAGGTAGACCCGATTCCATCTAGGATTCCTGAATTTTCCATTACGCCCAAATCCTTCCTTCGTCATCGCCGGTCGATTCCCACCATCTCCGTCACCCAATCGATCATTGGACTCGACCATCATCTTCGTGAGACTTCTCTCCACGTTCTGCACCCACTCACTCACCTTGGCTCTCCCTAGAGCCAAGAAGCGACCTCCTTAGCCATCGCCTCGCCGGAGGTCGTCGCTCCGCCACACCCAACCGCTCATTTCACCCTCTGACTGGTCGAGGCAGTTTGCCCTCGACCCAGGAAGCTTTTGATGCTTCTTTGCAGGTCAAGGCGACCCATCTGAGGGTCTTCTCGTTCGAGTCCAGGACCTTTCCTCCTCCGCCATCGCCGGGCCACTCCGGTGGTCCCCGGCCTCATCGGAGGCATCTAGCAGCTGCGGAACAACTTGGCGATCATTTCCACCATCTCAGCAGCCGAAGAGGAGGACTCCATCGCGCGCATGGAGCCGGGGAAGCTCGTCGGCGAGCTGTTCTTGGAGGACCCTCCTCCGCCGTCCGTTCAGCCTCGACGCTCCAGATTTGATCCTAGCCATCTATTTGAAGAGCAGCCGCCACCACACGATCCTTCTGAGGCTAAATCGGACCATCCATTCAGACGAAGGGGAGCCCTCGTTTCCCAGCCGTTTGATTCACACGTGGCGGCCCCTCGTCCGTCCGATCCGAGCCGTCGGTCTACGAAGAGACGCCAGCTGCACCTCCACCGTCCGATCAGACACGTGGCGCTTCTTCGGTCGTCCGCTTTTAATAAGGGGTAAATATTCCTTAGGCCCTTTTGTTTGTTGCATTTAATAGTTAGTCCTGTAAATATTTTCGTCATTTCTTTTTATTTTGGTTAAATTGCACTCAGGACCTGGATGTTTCTTGTATTTGCATTATCGTCCCTTTGTGTGTATACCACGTGCATCGACACGTGAGACTTGGAAATTTTGCAATATATATCCTGTGTTTCTTGTGCTTTATTATTTGATCTTTTAGAAATAAGAATTATAGTTAGGTCCCTCCGTACCTGATTCACGTGCGTAGCACGTGATTACTTGGACATTTTGCACAAGGGCCCTGCACTTTCTTGCCATATTATTGTTTGGCCCCTGGAACTATTTTTTCTTGCATTTAGGTCCCTATGCACTGTGAGCCTTTATTTTATTTAAATAAAATATCAAATTAAATTCAAATTGCGTGAAATTTGGACACATGGCTCCTGCCACAGTGTAAAAATTTCACTAAAAATTTGGTACATTTTTTAGGCTTTTTGATATTTTTAAAAATTCAAAAACGGTTGTTTTTGCTTTTGTCTGATTTAGAAAATCATTAAAAAATCTAAAATCTATTTTAAAAATTCTAAAAAAAGTAGGAGTTGTTAGTTTTGGTGTGTTTTTTTCTGTGCAATTTTGGTTATTTTTAAATATATAAAAACCCTAAAAATTGAAAAACTCTAAAAATCTCATAAAAATTCTAAAAAATTGTAGAAAACTAAAAAATTATAAACTCTTTTTCTGAATTTTCCTTGTTGTTTATATTTCGCATAAAAATTGCTTCCAGGCTGACATAGATCCATTTGACATTTTTTATGGGTCTTACAGATCTGGCTGTACAGTAGCACACTGTTTTAGCCCTTTTTGATTTTTATAAAATTGTATAAAAATCAAAAAAATCTAAAAAATTCACCAAAACACTAAAAAACATAAAAAGCATAAAAATATTTTTATTTGAATTTTTGGAGCCTTTTTGAGTGATTAAATAATTTGTTGAGTGTGCTTGTTTTTATCTTTTCTTGTTTTTCACCTTTATTAAAAATCCAAAAAAAAATATAAAAACTAATTAAAAACCACCAAAAATATTTGTTTTTGCTTTATTTTGTTTTTGGACTACTTCGTAGGCCTCGAGGCCAATTCGTGCTCCCTGAGACCGACCCTGGGTGCTATGCCAGGCTAATACCATAGCCAGAACTGCTATTTTTGGTTTTCATCGATTTTATATTTGTTTGGTGGTCTGATCTTCATTTTCTTGATTGACCGATCCATCTCGATCCGGGTCGCAACGACCCGAGAGTGATTATTTTTACCTTGCCCGGATTGATTATTTCGGCTCATCAGAATGGTGCCATTGCCGGGGAGCACTGCTTAGTAGTCGATTTTTTTGTTTTCTTTTTGTTTTCTTTTGATTTTCACGGTTTTCTGTGGCTTTTTCTTCTTCCGCGGCTTTTCGCGGCTTTTCTTTTTTTTTCCATTTTCTTTTATTTTCTTTTATTTTGTTTTTATTTGTTTTGAGTGTTTGTTTTTATTCACATTTTTGTGCATATACCCTGTTCTAGTTTATTTGCTTTGTTTATCTGGTCTGACACATCAGCTTGTTTACTTGCGTGGGCCTGAGGATCGAGGCAGCTCTTCTCGAAGAGCCGACGCAACCGCGGGAATCGGAGGCAGCTCCTTTCTGCACAGAGCCGCAGGAGAGCGCGAGGAGACGAGAAGAAGTGCGGGAGTAGCTAGCTTAGTGTAGATTTATTTTCAGCATTCTTTTGTTGTAATAATACAGGGACCAGAGACAGAGACTTCGAAGACTATCGGGGTCTGTTTTACCGAGCACCGGTGTGCTCGAGGGACCCCACTGGATTCTTCGCGGTTTTCTCGTGATTTTCCATCGTTTATTTACTGCCTATTCGGTTTTCACGGTTTTGGCCTTAGCTTAGGATTTTCTCTGATTATGCCGTAATAATTAGGGTCCACACACCTAATAACTTGCCTGTTCCTATTAGACCGTAATTGGACCAATAATAAAAATTAATAAAAAAGACTATTTGGTCACTTGAGGGGTCCCGCGCTACTAGAGGTCGTATACAGCGCTGGCAGGACCCGTTGTGGCGGGCACCGATTGGCATCCGAGATCGGACACCTACCCCTCCTATTGACCACTTTGCCATTGGTGCTTTCGTGTAGAACTGCTCTGCTTAAGGTTGATTCCCGTGCATCATATAGGTAGTTTACTTTCTGTCTTTTATTTATGCACGGATCATTTTGCATGTAGACTGCTGGAGTCAGGTACGCATTTCTTACTCAACATGCATCATTGATTTCTCGCGCATCAGCTTTTTCATCTTCTCCCCCTATTTTTGGACTTAAAATAACAAGGAGAACCGAAAAATTCGTTAGGCATTGTTTGTTTTGAAAAATACCTTAAAAACAAAAACCATAAAATTGGGACTGCTAAACATACTTGACCCTAAAAGACACTCCACTTAAAAATTTGTCTAGGGAAGAGCAACCCCCTCATTGTATGGTTTGCATGTACGAGAGAGTGACCCACACCCTAGGATAGAGCCATATCTGAACCCCTTTCAGACTACTGCTTCTGGGCTAGTCGTTCTCCAGTGAGGATCACTCCGGTCTCCAGTAAAGCGGGTCACGATATCCTTAACAGAGCGAGTCGATCGGGTAGCCGGTAAACTGTTCGCAGCTTGTACTGGCTGGGAAAGATCTAGTTCGGGATCGGAACAGTCTCCTAGGGGAATCAGATTCCCAACAGGTCACGTAACCGCTCTGCTATCTTGACCTGATCACCTAATAAAAACTGACAAGATAATTGACCGAACTCTTACGGTCTTCAGCTCGCCTTGAGTAGGTGAATCCAGGGTTTTGTTTGCTCATCATAGTTGTTTCCAGATCCCATCCGCCCGACTCGCCAGATCAAGAAGATGGGCAGGAGGTCCCTTAGACAGCCTCTGGCTGCACTGCTTTTCAACACTCCAGCCCTTTCATCTAGGTTGGTTCGCAAGAGCCGGGACCCGCTCTCTGAACCTGAGTTCGATTCCACCCTGTTCCCCCTCGATCACTCTTCTTTTACTTCTGAGATGCCAGTGTCAGATGAGAGACATCAGTCAGATATTTCGGCACCGGAGTTTAGGTCTTTTCTCTTTGCAGAGACCATGGCCAGCAGTAGTGATGACTGATGAGCCGCCCGAACGACTAAGGTAAATCAGGTCTCACTAAGGTCGTTGTGACCTCAGTCACTCGGGACTCAGAGCTCAATCAAGAAAAAGAATCAGACCACCAATCATAGATAAAAATCGATGAAAATCAAAATAGCGGTCTCGCTATGATATTAACCTCGTATAGCACCCAGGGTCGATCTCGAGGAGCAAGAGATGGCCTTGCGGCCTACGAAGTAGTCTAAAAATAAATAAAATGTAATCAAAAATTTTTTGGTGGATTTTTAATATTTTTATATTTTTTTGGATTTTTAGTTATGAAGAAAGATAATAAAAAGGTAAAAACAAGCACAAACAACAATTTATTTAACTACCTTAAAAAAGCTCCAAAAATTCAAACAAAAATATTTTTATGTTTTTATATTTTTTACTATTTTTGGTGAATTTTTTATATATTTTTGATTTTTATAGAATTTTCGAAAAATAAAAGAAGGGAGAAAAACTATACTACTGTCCAACCAGGCTTCAAGGACCAAAATAAAATATAAAATGGTCCTAAAATAGCTTGAAGGTATTTTTCATGTAAATTATAGACAAAAATGAAAAATCAGGAAAATGATTTATTAATTTTTGGATTTTATTTAATTTTCTAGAATTTTTATGAATTTTTCAATGTTTTTTAATATTTATGCTTGTTATGAATCTAAAAATGACCAAAAATGGTCAGAAAATCAAACACACCAAAACACACAAAATCTAATTTTTTTTATAATTTTTAAAAAGGTTTTAGTATTTTTTTAGGAATTTTTAATCTGAAAAGGCAGAAAAATATAGGTTTTTGAATTTTTAAAATACTAAAAGGGCTAAAAAATGTATCCAAAAATTGGTGAAAATTTAACACAGTGCCAGGAGCAACGTATCCAATTTTCACTCAATTTGGATTAATTTTGATATTTTATTTAAAACAAACAAGATCCCACAGTATACATGGACCTCTTCGTAATAAAAATATATTCTAGGGGCCAAAATGTAACAAACTCAGAAACTGGGGGGTCCTTGTGCAAAATTTCCAATATCACACGCGCCAGGCCCGTGAACTGGGCACGGAAGGACCTATTTGCTACAAAAAATAGTTCCGAGGGCTTATTAGCAACATGTGCTAAAAGCCCAGTGTACTAATTGCAAAACGCCCAATATATTCAGCACATGTCAAATTAAACCATTCACAGGGGCATAAGTGCAAATATCAAGAAATGTATTTCATTCATTAACACATCCAGACTACAGGCCCATATCATGCAATTTTCACAAAAATCACGTGACGATGCACGTGTCTACCATTCACAGGGATGAAAATGCAAATAAAATAAACTACCAGGTCTTCAGTGCAATTTTTACAAAAATAAAAGAACTAACTAAACTAATTACAGGACTAAACAATACAAACAAAACATGAGGGGGCCTAAGTGATATTTACCCCTTATTATCCGAGGGCTGGAGGCGCGCCACGTGGCTGATCGAGCGGTGGAGATGTGTTGCGCCTCAACAACGGGAACCCGGCTCGGATCAGATGGCTGGGGGCTCGCCACGTGGAGTATCTGACGGTGGATGATCAAAGCTAACCCTTCGCCTGGATGGACGGTGAAGATCGTGCCACGTGTAGATCAGACAACGGCTGGTATCGGGGCTCCTCTTCGTATAAACGTGCGTCCCATATCAAATCTGGGCCTTCGGGGACGAACGAACGGCTCTGGAGGGTCCTCCAAGAACAGGTGGCCGGCGAACTTCGCCGGCCCGATACTCGCGCGGTGGACCTCCTCTGCTGCTGTTGATATGTCTAAGAGATTCGCCTCGATGGTCCGCAGCTGATGCGCCTCTCCGGTGAGGCCAGCGACCACCGGAGTGGCCCGGCGACGGCGGTGGCCTGGAGCTCCTGTGCTCGAATGCTTCGACCCTCAGATGGGCCTCTTCAGACCTGGAAAACACCACAGGACGACTCCCGGGTCGAGGGCAAAATGCCTCGACCCTGTGAGGGGTGAAGTGGGTGGAAGGTGCATCGGGGTGGATGATCTCCAGCGATGCGACGGCGAGGGAGATCGACTCCCAGTTCCGGGGCGAACTGGGTTGGATGGATGGGTGAAGAACGTGCAGGGGAGAATGGCGATTATGAAGGTCAATTCGGATGGTCGGAACGATGGTCGGAATGGGACTAATCGATGAACGACGGCGAAAGATGGATTTGGGCGTAATCAGAAATTCACGAAATATGGAAAGAATTAAGCTTACCAGGTGTGCTGGTTCGACTGGTGATGAGCTCCTGGAGCTCGGGTCGTAGCCTCAAGGGTCGTTGATGGCCCGAGGCTCGGGCGCAGCTCTGGGCGGCGCACAGCGGCGAAACGCGGCCGGATCAATGACATGGTGGTCCTCCGCCTCTCTGCAACACTCCGACGGCTAGCTGTCACTCTAGGGTATCGGGTGGAGGTCTTGGGTGGAAGGGGTGACACCAAAGATGAGTGGAATGGTGCGGCAGAGCTGGGGTTAAATACGGCTAGGGGTCCGGCTAGATGAGGGTCGGGCAAGGAATTCGGAGCACGGACCCCGATGCAAACCTCCAGGCGTGGATCTCGGATCTGCAGGGAAGGATTAGGACCCAGGGTTCAAGGTTTTAGTGGTCGGATCAAGCAGTGAAAATAGGGAGAAATCGGGTCAAAGTGCAGGATCTGCGGGTTGGTGGTCCGGGGGGGGGGGGAGTTGACCGGGGGTCAACATCCCCCGTGGACCAATCAGAGCGCGCCACTTATTAATTATTTGTAAATTAAATAATAAATAGTAAATGGCCGAATTTTGAAAAAGTTAAAACATAAAAAATGTTTCTTTATTTTTAAACTATTTTTTGTGATTTTTATTTATTTTTTTGAAATAAAAATTAGGTATTTAGAAAATAGTATTATTATATATAGGTATATACAATATACATTTTTAATTTTTGATTTTTAATTATTTATTTTTGTACATTTTATTCCAATTTTATATTTTATTTATTTATAGAATAAAATTTGGAATAATTTAGTATTTTTATTTTATTTTTATTATTTATTTACAAGTGTTAAATAAATACTTTTATTTATATACATACATGGTATATGTACAATGAGGAAACTTGATTTTATTTTAGTTCTTTTTATTTTATTTTTATTTTTGTAATTTTTATTTTATTTATTCACATTATGTAATATGGAATATGTACAATTTTTATGGGATTTTTGTTTATTTATTCATAGGGAGAAATAAATAGATAAGTAGTTTCTATATACATGGCTTATGTACAATGGTGAAGGAATTTTTATTTATTTTTAATTTTGTTTTGTTTTTCTCATTTTTATTTTAATTTAATATTTACAAATATTTACATATAAATACACACCCATTTAAATAAGAGGAAAATATTTTTATTTATTTATAGGTCTATGTATAAGTGTGAGCTTCCTTATCTCTCTCTACTTGGGTTTTTATGCGGTCAGGCCCATGCTGAGCCCTCCCTTGGGATTAGGTCGCTCAATATTTATTCTAAATATCTCCCTCTTTTTCTTTTATTTGTTTATTCTTTTATTTATGCACAAAAACATGCTAATTATTCATAATTACACAATGCATGCTAAATGACAATCATTGATATTTACAGGAATAAACATGTGTTTTGCATGGGTTTTGTAGCTAAAATAAAAGAATAAAGACTGATGAATGGGTATTCATCACCCCCCTATACTTAACTTTGCTAGTCCCTTAGCAAACACTTATTTGAAAATAAAGTGAAAAAGAAAAAGAGAAAGAAAAAGAGGAGAAAATGCATGGATTAATGCTGATAATTAAACTTGCCTTCATTAAATTGAAATATGGAGCTCGATCAGATATTTGGATTATTGATGTGTCGGAACCTTATTTAGACTTAGGTTTAAAACTCAACAGCCTCTAAGATCCACTAATCTATAATCAAGACTCCTCAATAATCCAGATCAGAACAAGTCTACATACACAAACCCTGAAGACTATGAATCTTTCCTTGTACTATGTATGTGAGGTATAGCTCTCCACCTCAGAAGTAGTAACTTGACAACCCTCCCCAACAAGGTAACTCGATGACCCTAGTCTGGCTACTCTTTCCTCGAGGAGCAGGGTATTCCCTTCTAAGTTCAAGTTCAACCGGCTCAAGAAGAGGGGGAAGAAGAGAATGGACCATGACCAGTATAGCCATGTATCCTTGGGAGCTCAACCAGTGTAGCTGAGTCTCCCTGCTGCAAGCTATATAAGATGAAACCATAAGTCTCAAGCTTTGCTTATTTACACTATATACATACTCCGGTGGGATTATCATTTTCTATCAGACCCACCCCTTTTTTGGAGTTATTTTCTTTTTGCATTTTTTTTTCAAGTGCATCTATACAACATATACAATGTGCAGCATATATACATAAGGAGTTTTTCCTCTTGAGCCCGTAGACTATCCCTCTTTTGAAGCATTATTGCAACCCACAACTCCTGTCGTTAGACCTCATGGCAACCAAACCACGTTGAGACGCACTCCCTTCACTAAAAGAAGAAGAGAGGTTCCGCCTAGAAGTACTACCCTCATATGCTACCCCAAGTCAAGGAAGACTGCCTCCTCACCACCTCCTCCGTAGAGAGCTCAGTGCAAAGTGCGGGTCCAAGTAAAGCCATTGTCTATGTGAGTCATGTGTGTGTTGTTAAGTGCTCTACTTAGGCTCATTGAGATGACATGTGATCATAGCCTAGTGGACTCAAAGAATTAAGTCACCATGGACCTGAAAAGCCTTAACCTTAAGCCCTATAAGGTTCCTCTTAGAATTAGGTGGATTAAGATCTTAATCAAGCTCCATTTTCCAATTTAATTCCAGGCTAGTTTAAATGTCAACTATAATCCAGGAAAAACCATGCATATATATACAAGGATGCTATTTACACAATATTTACACAGATGCAAAATTTTTGAAAAATGTTTTGAAATCATGAATGAATGCATGAATGCAAGTTTTGCAAAATATTTACAAATTTATAGAAGGTTTTTGCAAACTTTTGATTTTCAAAATATTTTGGAAAAATTTTGTACTATATACATAGTTTTGATATACACATATTTACACAATCTTTACACAAAAAGTTTTTGAAAACATTTTTACACAAATAATTTGTACAATAGCTATGTATGTGCAAATAAAAGAATGTTTATTTACAGGGAAAAAAATTTAATTTTTATGGATTTTTGGGGTTTTAGCCATTTTTATTTATTTACACACTCACACAAAGTACGAGTTATAGCTAAAGTATATATGAAATATATACACCCCCCCTATACTTAGCTCGAATGATGTCCTCAGAGTCAAGAGCGATGAAGAAGACATAACTCGTGCTTAGTATAGGGAAGTGAAAAAGGATGGCTATATACAAAGACGAATGAAAGAATAGAAGTCAAGAGGATCTCGGATTTCCCCCTATACTTCGGATCAAATAATCCTAAGTATAGCAGGTTGTACACAAAGGGAAAACCGAGTGATGAATGTACATGGTCTACACCCCCTATACTTAGGGTAAAATATCCCTAAGTATAGGCAGCAAAAACAGGGGTAGAATGAATCAAAAGAAATACCCGAGAGTCCTACATCCCCCCTATACTTAGGGTAAAGTACACCCTAAGTATAGCATAATCAAAAGATGAAGAAAAGGATGTGGGACTAAAGAATAGAGTGATATAGACAACTGGATCTATACAGGTCAGGAGAACAGTGATAATCATGCGTGAGATGCAATAGATGTGAGTCAAGAGACCACATCTCACACAAAGTGAATAGGGGAAACATCAATGACCCGTGGCTCATGATCAAGATATGGCTTGAGCCGTTGGCCGTTCACTCGAAAGGTACTCTTAGAAGACAACTCATATATGTCGATACTCCCATTGTCGTGTACCTTTCTCACTAGATACGGTCCCTTCCATTTGCTCTGTAGCTTCCCTGGAAATAGACGAAGCCTAGCATCAAACAGCCATACTCTCTGTCCCAGCTCGAAATGCTTCTGGCTGATATGAGAATCATGCCACTCCTTCACTCTCTCCTTGTATTGTAGGTTGTTTGAGAAGGCGGTATCACGAAGCTCCTCCAAGGCTGCTAACTCTGCCCTCCTCTGATCTCCTACACTATCTGGATCCAAAAGTATATCTGTGACAACCCAAAGTGACCTATGCCTCAACTCAACAGGTAAATGGCACAACTTGCCATAAACGAGGTGAAAGGGAGATGTGCCCAAAGGTGTCTTGAAAGACGTCCGATATGCCCACAAGACCGAGTCCAAAAGTTGTGACCAATCCTTACGGTTAGGGTGGACGACTTTCTGCAATATAGTCTTGATCTCCCTGTTCGACACTTCGACAAGACTATTCGTCTGAGGATGGTATGGAGTGGCAACTCGATGGTCTATGCCGAACTCGCTAGCAAGGGCCTTCACCTGGTCGTTGAAGAAATGAGACCCCCCGTCAGATATCAACACTCGATGTACCCCAAACTGTGAAATGATATGCTTCCTCAAAAATCTGCAAACAGTCCTAGCATCTGCGGTTCGGGCGGGGATGGCCTCAACCCAACGACTAACATAATCCACGACCAACAGAATGTACTCGAATCCATGACTCTTAGGGAATGGACCCATGAAATCGATGCCCCATGCGTCAAAAACCTCACAGAAGTGAATGGGCTGCATCGGCATCATATCACGCTGTCCACAAGTGCCCATCCTCTAACAGTCAGTACACCTCTTCACGAACTCATCAGAGTCCTTGAAGAGGGTAGGCCACCATAGGCCGGATTGAAGCACTTTCTGTGCCGTTCTCCTTCCAGAGTGATGTCCTCCTGCCTCAAGCTTGTGGCAGTAAGTGAGGACGCTATGGTGCTCCTCCTGAGGAATGCACCTACGCCAGACGCTATCCCCTCCTTCATGATAAAGGATGGGATCCTCCCAGCGATAAGACTTGGCCTTCGCAAGGAAGGTCTCAAGCCTCTGTCTGGGCCAATCTTGTGGAACTTTCTTAGCAACAAGAAAGTTCACAATATCGGCGTACCACGGGAGAGAGGCGATAGCAAGGATCGCCTCATCTGGGAAGGTCTCACATATAGGCTCAGTCTGCTCAGAATCCTTAAGATGCTCTAATCGAGAGAGATGATCCACCACCACATTCTTGACTCCAGGCTTATCCTTAATCTCTATGTCAAACTCCTGGAGTAGAAGGATTCATTTGGTCAATCTGGCTTTGGCATCCTTCTTTGCCATGAGGTACCGGATGGTGATATGATCAGTGTATAAGGTCACTCTAGATCCAATAATGTACGATCTGAACTTATCTAGGGCAAAGACTATGGCTAGCATCTCCTTCTCAGTGACTGTGTAGTTCCGTTGTGCGGCATCTAATGTACGGCCAGTGTAGTGAATGGCAAATGGAACTCCACCCCTCCTCTGTCCCAGCACGACCCCTATGGCAAAGTCGGAGGTATCCATCATGATCTCGAATGGGAGAGACCAATCAGGTGGCTGGAGAACAGGAGCCTCAACAACACATCTCTTGAGAGTCTCGAACGACGAAAGACACTTGTCATCGACAAGGAACTCGGTGTCTTTCGTCAGCAGGTCAGTAAACGGTCAGTCAATCCTACTGAAATCCTGAATGAAGCGCCGGTAGAAACCGACGTGCCCCAGAAAAGACCGTAACTGCCGCAAATTGGACGGCGGTGCGAGTTTTCTAATGACATCTACCTTGGCCAGATCAACCTCCATGCCCCTGTCGGAGATGATATGGCCAAGCACCGTCCCTTGAGTCACCATGAAGTGACTCTTCTCCCAAGACAACACTAGGTGAGCCTCAATGCATCGCTGAAGGACTCGGTCTAGGCAGTCAAGACAGGTTTCAAATCCGTCGTCGTAAACCGAGAAATCGTCCATGAAGACCTCCAAGCACTCCTCCACCATGTTTGAAAAGATAGACAGCATGCATCTCTGAAAAGTCGCAGGGGAATTGCATAGCCCAAATGGCATGCGTCTGAAGGCGTATGTGCCGAAGGGACATGTGAAGGTGGTCTTGTCCTAGTTCTCAGGAGCGATGGCCACCTGGTTGTAGCTGGAGTACCCATCCAGAAAACAGTAGTGGCTCTTCCCTACCAGTCTCTCAATGATCTGATCTATAAAGGGAAGGGGGAAATAATCCTTCTTGGTGGCATGGTTGAGTCGTCTGTAATCCACGCAAACCCGCCAAGAAGTGGGTATCTGATGAATCCGCGATTCATCATCGCAATATCTTGATCTTAGCAAAATCCCCGAGTAAAATCCCAGATAAATGTCCATAAAATCCATAAATTAACAAAATGACTCTTGTAAATAAAACATACTAATTATTGTATATTAGATTGTACAAAATAAATTAACACTAAAAAAGCCGCAAAAATAAAGGAGTTTTATACTTGTAAATAGCCTAAAACTTCATGTATTTTTAATAATTTCATTTCAATTCCTTTTTACCCAATTCTTTCTCTAACTTGTTTATAAAAATGTAAATAAAAATACAAAAATATAAAACAAATTTCATCTCAAATAAATGCTCCTAAATCCCAAAGAGAAAAAGCCGTAAAGTCCAACTTCTAAGCTAAATTCCTGCTCCGTATGAACTCCAAATTCACCAAACTCACTTTTAAAGTTCAAGTTAGAAAATTATCTATCCAACGGAAGTGGTTTCATTAAAATCGGAGCTCGTTTGCAAAAGTTGGGTTTTGGGACCTAGATGTACATTGTATATTATGTATATATTCTTTCTTTCTTCATTTTTTATTTTATCTTTCTTAATTACTAAAAATCCAAAAAAGTCATTGTGGTGTTGTATTTTGATTGTAGTATTTTATTGTATTTTCCTATTGTACATAGATACTATTAAAAAGATAAAAAAATATAAAAAGAAAAGCAAACAAAAAATATGTACATGTTGTATATCTTCTTTTTGTAAATTCCCCACTCTTTTTCTTCTCATTATTTTATTTTCTCTTTTTAGTAGCCTACTTTTATTTTCATTTATCTAATCATATTCTCTACACTAACTTCTCTTATTTCATCAACCTCCATTCAACACCATTATCCATCTAACTTCCCATTCAACTCCACCATTAATTTAACCTCCCATTCTACTCCACTTCCATTCTAACCTCCATTCCTTCCATCTCTTTTATACACATCTCCATCCTCATTTTTTGCCTATCCACCATTCTTATAGAAAAAGGAGAGATCTTGGAACGTGCCGTTGGTGACAGCGGCGAAACGTCTTCCTCAAGCGACGACCTCCTTCAGGCGAGATCCGCGGAGCTCCGCTCCGCGTCACGAGTTCCTCATCGAGCTCGCGTAGCCTCTTCAATTTTATTTCGCCAATCGGATCGAGGCGACGACAGGAGTCCAGCGTAGATGCTCCGCAAATCCGGTGAATATCAGGTAAGTAATTCTCCTCATTTCTCTTGTTATTTTGTTTCCTTGTTTTTTTTATATATCTTCATCTTCATTACCATCATCATCCTACCATTTTGTTCCCCATATGTTTGTGTTTATATTTCCTGTTTAAAGAAAATTAAAAAAAATAAAACAAAAAAATTTGTCTTTACAACTTTTTTTTTAAAATCAAAACATTTAAAAGAAAAAAATAAAAAAATTTAAAAAAAATCACGGCAACAACAGTGGGAAGCAACCCACCGCCGCCGCCCATCTCCTTCACGGCAGCAGCAGCGGCCAAGCCGCCGCCCCCCCCCCCCCCCCAGCCGTCATCCGTCGCTCCCCACCGCGTGGGCGGCGCTCCTAACCACCGCCGTGAGGAGAGCGGCGCCCCCGCCGCCCATCTCAAGCGCCACCCCCCCCCCCCCCCCCCGCACCGCCGCGTCCTCGCCAGCCCGTCCGCCTCTCCAGCAACTCACCGCCAGCAGCTATCTCCCTCGCGCCTCTCCGACCAGCCCAGCCGCCCCCACTCTCCATCGTCGTCTGCGCGAGGTGTGCGCCGCCTACCTCGCGGCCGCGCGTGGTCGCGCCAACCGCCGCCCGACCTCCCTCTTTGGATTCTTCTCCTCCGCGCATCCGTGAGGAGGAAGGTCACTTTTCTTTCATTATTTTATTGTATAAATTGCAAATGTTTCCTCTTATGTTCTTGTAATTATAAATAGGTCCTTGTGCATGTTTTCTATTATAAGTTATTTTCTTTAATTTGCAGAGACACCCCTATGTTTGTGTGTTAATTTGGACAACTAATTTGCATCATTTTATGCAGTGAAAAATGTTTTCATGTTGAGCAACTAATTTTCTACATTTTGACTATTTAATTGTATTTTTGTGAGTCATGGGTAATTAATTAAAAATAGTTAACTGAAATTCTGTGTATTTTACCCAATCTGGACTATTAAAATTATATCTCACACATTGTTGCTCTAAAAATTCCAAAAAAAATATATGTGATGCCTTGAAGAGTGATTAACTTACTATCCAAATTTTATCCAAAACGGAGATGTCTTGTGCCTGAAATAATTTATAGAGTGAATTTAGTATTCGTTTTTTAATTAAATCCACGTATATCCTTTTTGCGAAATTTCAAATCTCTTGGATTCTACATGAAAATATCTTTTTAGGATAATTCGCATTCTGAATAATTTGATAAGATGGATTTATTAGAAATTATTTACTCACTGTCACTCTGATTTCACTAAAAAATCCATAAAAAATTCATAACTTGTCAAAAAATTCCAAAAAATTACTGTAGTCTCCTTGCATCATGTTTTAGTTCCAGTAATTTTTTTCATAATTTTTGCTTACTGTTTATGTGATAAATTGCGAAAAAACCCATAAAAAGTGTGCATTTTTATTTGTTGCATTTTAACCCATAAAATTCCAAATAAAAGTACCTTACATTCATCTCTGGATTAGGACTCTAAGAAAAATATAATTTGGGTAAATTGGACTAATTTGACATTAAAATTAATTTGGCCTTGTTGTGTGTTTTCTTAGTACTTAATTCACCCGCATTTTGCATTTGCTTTGGTTTTTGCATAAAAAAATATAAAAATTACCGCATCGGAAATCTAGACCTAAGTTTTTGAATTAAAATAGAAGTTGTTCCTTTGCCTCCCTGAGTTCGACCCCGGACTTGCCCGGGATATAAATTAAAGCCGAGACATTCTTCACGGAGATCTTCTCTCGGTTCTGACTGAATCGCTAAGTACACGTATTACAACGTGACTGAATTATTTATCGTATTTAGCGACTCGTCAGTACCCGGGTAGCGATCTCCTCTCCAGACTCGCTGACAACTGTAGTGATGCCCGTCTTCTTGGGCACCACATGCAACGGACTGACCCACTTGGAGTCGGAGATGGGGTAGATAAAATCGGTGCTCCACCATTTCGATATCTCCTTCATGACAACCTCTCTCAGATTCGGGTTCAGTCGCCGCTGGAACTCACGCGACGGCTTTGCCTCATCCTCGAGATAGATATGGTGGGAGCACAGGGCCGGACTTATCCCCTGGACATCGGCTACGCTCCATCCTATCACCTTGCGGTTCTTTTCAAGAACCCCCATCAGACTAGATTCCTGCTCTCCAGTCAAATCAGCGGAGATAATGACTGTGTACATCTCATGCTCACCCGCAAGGAACCTATACTTCAGCGACACAGGAAGTGGCTTCAGCTCTGGACAACTGGGTGCTGGTGGATCGGGCCTCTGAAAACTCTGAGTGAACGCTACCAAATCCGCATGGGAGAACTGAAACTCTCGATCACACTCTGAATCTGGAGAAGGCTGCCCTGCTGGACTGTCTCTGCTCTGCTCGACATCTACCTCCTCCCTAGCTGTAGGCTTAGTGGAAGTCAGATCTGTATAAAATCCTCAAACTCTGCCCAGTCAAAATCTGACTCCGAGGGATCTGTATCATCTATGGTGGCCTCAGTACCACCGACATCACAAAATAAATCTGCCTCGCGGTCGAGAATCGGCTCTCCCGACTGAACGGTATCCTGGACCAAGAATGCACTCTCCAAGCTCTCCTCTGCTGGTGTCTCTGCATCAGCGGACTCTGAAGGTGAGAGGATGGACTGTGCATCTGGGTCTACCCAAACTGCATCGTCATCTATGATCACAAAGTCGCAGTCCTGGTGGATGTATGGCCTTGCATCTGTCATCTACTCTGTATCAGAAGTAGTCTCTGAGCATGCTGTATCTCTGGCTCTGATGTCCTCGACCATCTCTATTTGTACACTCTCGCCCTCGACGCGAAAGTATACCTTCCCGCTATCATGGTCGGTCACTACCTTGGCTGTAGCCAAGAACGGGCGACCTAAAATGATGGGGGTATCGGTCACTGACTCAGGGATCTCCATGTCCAACACTACGAAGTCCACGGGGAATTGCAGACCCTGAATCGTGACGACAACGTCCCTCAGCAACCCCTTTGGCCTCTTGACAGATCGATCAGCAAACTGAAGGACTGTCCTGCTCTGTCGAAGAGTGCCCAACTCGAAGCGGTCGAGAAGGGCTGCCGGAAGTAGGTTGATCGATGAACCGTTGTCTAATAGAGTACAGTCGAACCTCTGCTCTCTGATATGGCATGTGACATACGGGGCTCCTGAGTCTGGCCTCTTGGCCGGTAGACGGTTCTGGATCACGAAACAAGTAGCTCTGGTCAGCACATGGATCTCTGATTGGTGGTTCCTCCTCTTCCTCCTAACTGTGGTCCTGTCTCTGAGTGAATGCTGGAGTAGAGGGATGTGCTGCAAAGCCTCTTGAAGAGTCAGCTGAATGTGGAAGCGGTCGATCATCTGCTGGTTGAACTCTTCCTGCTGCATCTTTTTGGGATTTTCTATTTTCTTCCCCTTCCCCATGTGAAGAGCTCCAGGGAAGGGGATCACAGGGTCCTTCTCAGATGAAGGACTAGGAGAGGGTCTAGACTGCTCGACGGCACGATCCACACATACATCAAGCACCACAGGTGGAACAGAAGAAAACAAACCCTTTCCTTTATTGCCAGAAGTGTTCTGAGATACATTAATAGAAGGAAAAATTACAAGACTCTCAGAAGTGGAAATGGTGGCATCAGCACCACCCTCGGCTGGTAGACGTGCGGCATCAGTACCGCGCTCTGGCTCGACAACATCAGTGGCCGCAGTACCACCTCCTCCATCTGGTGAAACGACATATCTCCCGCAGTACCACCTCCTCCTAAGTGTGATAAAATCAATATCAAACAAATATGCAGACATATCTCCAAATGTATCACTAGGAGTGGCGTACTCTGTGAAATCTACCTGCTCAGACTTCCTCTTGAGGTTGTTCAGATTGGGCTCTATCTGGGCAGGGATGGCGGCCTTCCCTCTCACAATGTCCCGCATCTCCTGGCGGAACTCATCCATCTCCCGTCTGAATGTAGCCTGCTGATCGGTAAGGAGGCGGGCTATGTCATCTAAGGCGGGGTTCTCATAGGGTGGCCCATGAGAACCTGATGGGTAGCCTTGCTGGTAGTGAGGATGCTGCTGCTGCTGCTGTGGGTGAGAGGGGTATGACTGTGGATGATGCTGCTGCTGAGGCTGATCACGCCTCCAAGAATGTCCCTGCTGATAGGGACGAGGACCAAACTGCTGTGACTGCTGCTACTATTGCTGGGTATACACTGGGGGATGCTGCTGCTAGTGATCTCTCTGATGGTTGTACTAGCCACCCTGTCCTGACGGCTGCTGCTGGGAGCTGGAACCTCCGGCCGACCAACGGAATCCGGGATGGTCTCGTCGGATACCGGGCTGGGGTAGGTCGTACCAAATCCCGTTGACATCCATCAACGGATCTGACTCGTAAGGGGCTGGCGGGAGTACTGTCAGAGGCTGATCCGGCTGGTATACCACCATCTTTGTGTCTGGAGATGGCGGTGACTGGTAAGTGGGCTACGGCTGCTGGTACGGCTCCGCCTGTACAAGGTGAACCAGTCTAGGATGCTGGTGGCTGGAGCGCTGGGATGAGCTGCCGGTGCTACTCGGATCGCCTCGTGCCTGAAGACAGGGCTGGGAAGCCGTCTGTGACTCCTGGAGAGACATGAGCTGTGTCTTCAGGTCACTCAGAGTCTGTGCCATCTGCTCCATCTGCGTGATACCCTGGCACTGCTTCTTCTCAATGATCTCCATCCGGTCCAGCTTCTTGCTGATGATACCCATGTTGGCGGCTGTGGACTCTGCCTGTGCTGCTGCCGCTAACGGAGTGGATGGACCGGCGTCAACTCGTGCTATCCTCTGGTACTGCACGGTCTGTGGCTGAGGTCGTCCCTGTGTGTAGAGTCGGGTTTGGGACATCACCATATAGTTCTCGGCCATCTCCTTGTAGATGGCCCAGACCTGATCATGATCCTTGGCGAAATAGGACCCGCCACAAGAAGCATTCGCCAAGCCCTGAAGCTCTGGTGTCAGCCCGCAAAAAAAACTCTAAACAAGTTTCGGCTTTGATATCTCATGATGCGGGCATCTGTCAGTCAGCTCACGGAACCTCTCCCATGCCTCATGGAACTGCTCGTTGGGGAGCATGGAGAAGTTGCTGATCAGGGCTCTCACAGCATTCGTCCGCCCGAGTGGATAGTACTTGTTCAAGTACTCGGTGCGGAGCTGCTCCCAGGTGTAGACAAACTTCCCCAAGTGCTTCAGCCAGGTGGCTGCTCTGTCTGCTAAGGAGAAGGGGAAGGCAATCATGCGGATGGTGTCCTCGTCCACCTGTCTGCCGTGGACAGTGCTGCAGATCATCAAGAACTCCTGTAGGTGGAGATGGGGCTCCTCTGTGGCGAGCCCATAGAATCGGGGGTGGAGCTGCAAAGTGTTCGAGGGGAACTTGAAGTCCCCCACGATGGCTGGTAAAACAACCCAACGATGCGTCAACGTCGATCCGGGGTTGTGTAACTCCCGCATCGGTCTCGGCTGGTCCGGTTCTTCCGCGGCTGCGGCTGCTGCGGATGTTGCTGCCTCATCGGGTCTCCTCGGTCCGTCTCCTAGCTCGCGCTGGTCGCGGGCGGCTCTCAACTGCTCCATCTCACGCCTCATCTCAATCATAAAAGCTCCCTGATCCCTCAACTGCTGTTGAACTGTCTCGAGGGAGGCAATCAGGGTGGAGTTGATCGTACCCTGGTCCAAAATGAATGTCTGCTCATGCTGGGGACCTCTGGTGTGATCATCACTGCTGCCGGCCATGGACTCTGCAAAAGCAAAAGAACCAAACTCAGGTGCCGATAAATCATCTGATAGTCTCTCATCTGGCACTAGCATCTCAGAACTGAAAGAAGGGGGGTCGAGGGGGAACAGGGTAGAGTCGAACTCGGGTTCGGAGAGCGGGTCTCAGCTCTCGCGAACCAACCTAGATGAGCGGGCAGAAGTGCTGGGAAGCGACGCAGCCAAAGGCTGCCTAAGAGACCTTCTGCCCATCATCTTGGTCTAGCGAGTCGGGCGGATGAGATCTGGAAACAACAATGATCAGCAAGCAAACCCCCAATTCACCTACGTAACGCAAGCTGAAGACCGTAAAGGTTCGGTCAATTATCTTGTCAGTTTTTATTAGGTGATCAAGTTAGGATAGTAGAGTGATTAACGTGACCTGTTGGGAATCCAATCCGCCAACCAGACTATCCCATATAAAAGGCTGGTAGTCTGATCAGGGCTCGGATATGGCTTTAGCCTAGCGTTCAGGTCACTCTCTCGCGCAAGCAAACCAGACAAGGAGGGGGTTGCTCTCCCCAAGACAAGTTTTTTCGGTGTGGTGTCTTTTAGGGTCAATAGATTTAACCAGTCCCAATTTTATGGTTCAAATTTTTAGGTATTTTTCAAATAAAAACAAATCGCCTAACGGATTTTTTGGTTCTCCTGGTTATTAAGTCCAAAAATTAGGGGGAGAAGTCAAAAAAGCCGATGCGCGAGAAAATCAATGATGTATGCAGAGTAAGAGATGCGTACCTGACTCCAGCAGTCTACATGCAAAATGATCCGCGCAGAATTTAAAGACTGGAATAAAACTACCTAAATGATGCAGGCGGAAATCTGAGCCCTAAGCAAGCAGTTCTACTCGACAGAACGTCTAGTCCACCACCAACCTTCAATCTAAGAGTCCGGTCTAGGCTCACCCCTCCTCCTCTCGACAAATCGAGTTCAGGAGCTGCGCTTGGCAGGGCGGGCTCGCGGCGCATAGGCTCGAAGGTAGTGGATCGACTATTTATTTTAGATTTTTATTCTTGGTCCAATTAATCGGTCTATAGGTACAGGCAAAGTTATTAAGGTGTTGGGACCCTACTAATTACGTCACAGTCAAGCAAAAATCCTAAGGCTAGGGGCTGAAAACCGCGAGAATCAGAAAATCAGGAAATAAACGGTAAAGAAAACCACGTAAAAACCGCGAAAATCGTGAAAAAGCGAGGGGTCCCCTGATCACACCGGTGCTCGGCGAAACAAACCCCGAGAGTCTAAGTCTGAGAGTAACCTGTCCTTGTTTTATTACAATAATAGTTCAAATAATAATGCAGAAAAGAAATCTAAACTAATTCTACACTACGCCCGCACTCGGCTGCCTCCTCGCGCTATCCTGCGGCTCCGTGCAGAAGGGAGCCGCCTCCGATAGCCGCGGTTGCGTCGGCTCCTCGAAAGTCACCGCCTCGGTCCGCGGGCCCTCGCAAGCAAGCAACAAAGTGTCAAACCAGATAAAATAAAGCAAATAACGCAAATAAAAGAAAACATGGTATATATGTAAAAATGGAAACAAAAATAAACAAGCAAAACAACCAAAAACAAAAATAAAAGAAAAGAAATAAAAATAAAAGAAAATGAAAATAAAAGAAAAACAAAAAGCCGTGAAAAGCCACGGATGAAGAAAAAGCTACGAAAAAGAAAACAAACTAAAAATCAAAGAAAATAGACTACTAAGTAGTGCTCCCCGGTATTGGTGCCATTCTGATGAGCCGCCCGAACGACTAAGGTAAATCATGTGTCATTAAGGTCGTTGTGACCTCAGTCACTCGGGACTCAGAGCTCAATCAAGAAAAAGAATCAGACCACCAATCAGAGATAAAAATCGATGAAAATCAAAATAGCGGTCTCGCTATGATATTAACCTAGTATAGCACCCAGGGTCGGTCTCGAGGAGCACGAGATGGCCTTGCGGCCTATGAAGTATTCTAAAAATAAAGAAAATATAAACAAATATTTTTTTGGTGGATTTTTAATATTTTTATATTTTTTTGGATTTTTAGTTATGAAGAAAAATAATAAAAAGGTAAAAAAAGCACAAACAATAATTTATTTAACTACTCTAAAAAGCTCCAAAAATTCAAACAAAAATATTTTTATGTTTTTTATATATTTTTTTACTGTTTTTGGTGAATTTTTGATAATTTTTTTATTTTTAAAATAAAATAAGGGAGAAAAACTATACTACTATCCAGCCAGGCTTCAAGAACCAAAATAAAATATAAAATGGTCCTAAAATAGCCTGAAGTTATTTTTCATGTAAAATATAGACAAAAAGGAAAAATCAAGAAAATGATTTATTAATTTTTGGATTTTCTTTAATTTTCTAGAATTTTTATGAATTTTTAAATGTTTTTTAATTTTTATGCTTTTTATGAATCTAAAAATGACAAAAAATGGTCAGAAAATCAAACACACTAAAATACACAAAACCTAATTTTTTTGTAATTTTTAAAAAGCTTTAATATTTTTTTATGAATTTTTACTCTGAAAAAGCAGAAAAATAAGGGTTTTTGAATTTTTAAAAATACTAAAAGGCTAAAAAATGTATCCAAAAATTGGTGAAAATTTTACACAGTGGCAGGAGCCACGTGTCCAATTTTCACTCAATATGGATTAATTTTGATATTTTATTTAAAACAAATAAGAGCCCACAGTGCATAGGGACCTGTTCGTAATAAAAATATCTTCTAGGGGCCAAAATAACAAACTCAGAAACTAGGGGGTCCTTGTGCAAAATTTCCAATATCACACGCGCCAGGCACGTGAACTGGGCACGAAAGGACCTATTTGCAACAAAAAATAGTTCCGAGGGCTTATTAGCAACATATGCTAAAAGCCAATGTACTAATTGCAAAATGCCCAAAATATTCGGCACATGTCAAATTAAACCATTCAGAGGGGCATAAGTGCAAATATCAAGAAATGTATTTCATTCATTAACACATCCAGACTGTAGGCCCATATCATGCAATTTTCACAAAAATCACGTGACGATGCACGTGTCTACCATTCACAGGGATGAAAATGCAAATAAAATAAACTACCAGGTCTTTAGTGCAATTTTTACAAAAATAAAAGAACTAACTAAACTAATTACAGGACTAAACAATAAAAACAAAATAGGAGGGGGCCTAAGTGATATTTATCCCTTATTATCTAAGGGCTGGAGGCACGCCACGTGGCTGATCGAGCGGTGGAGATGCGCTGCGCCTCAACAAAGGGAACCCGGCTCGGATCAGATGGCTGGGGGCTCGCCACGTGGAGTATCTGAAGGTGGATGATCAAAGCTAACCCTTCGCCTAGATGGACGGTGAAGATCGCGCCACGTATAGATCGGACGACGGCTGGTATCGGGGCGCCTCTTCGTATAAACGTGCGGCCCAGATCAAATCTGGGCCTTCAGGGACGAACGGCTCTGGAGGGTCCTCCAAGAACAGGTGGCCAGCTTACTTTGCCGGCCCGATACTCGCACGGTGGACCTCCTCTGCTGCTGCTGATATGTCCAAGAGCTTCGCCTCGATGGTCCGCAGCTGATGCGCCTCTCCGATGAGGCCGGCGACCACCAGAGTGGCCCGGCAACGGCGGTGGCTGGAGCTCCTATGCTCGAATGCTTCGACCCTCAGATGGGCCTCTTCGGACCTGGAAAACACCACAGGACGACTCATGGGTCGAGGGCAAACTGCCTCGACCCTGTGAGGGGTGAAGTGGGTGGAAGGTGCGTCAGGGCGGATTATCTCCGGCGATGCGACGGCGAGGGAGATCGACTCCCAGTTTCGGGGTGAACTAGGTTGGATGGATAGGTGAAGAACGTGTAGGGGAGGATGGCGATTATGAAGGTCGATTCGGATGGTCGGAACGATGGTCGGAATGGGACTAATCGATGAACGACGACGAAAGATGGATTTGGGCGTAATCAGAAATTCACGAAATATGGAAAGAATTAGGCTTACCAGGTGTGCGGGTTCGACTGGGGATGAGCTCCTGGAGCTCGGGTCGTAGCCTCAAGGGTCGTCGATGGCCCGAGGCTCGGGCGCAGCTCTGGGCGGCGCACGACGGCGAAACGCGGCCGGATCAATGACGCGGTGGTCCTCCGCCTCTCTGCAACACTCCGACGGCTAGCTGTCACTCTAGGGTATCGGGTGGAGGTCCTGGGTGGAAGGGGCAAAGACAAAGATGAGTGGAATGGTGCGGAGGAGCTGGGGTTAAATACGGCTAGGGGTCCGGCTAGATGAGGGTTGGGCGAGGAATTCGGAGCATGGACCCCGATGCAAACCTCCGGGCGTGGATCTCGGATCTGCAGGGAAGGATTAGGACCCGGGGTTTAAGGTTTTAGTGGTCGGATCAAGCAGTGAAAATAGGGAGAAATCGGGTCAAAGTGCAGGATCCGCGGGTTGGTGGTCCAGGGGGGAGTTGACCGGGGGTCAACATCCCCCGTGGAACAATCAGAGTGTGCCACTTATTAATTATTTGTAAATTAAATAATAAATAGTAAATGGTCGAATTTTGAAAAAGTTAAAACATGAAAAATGTTTCTTTTTTTTTTGTGATTTTTATTTCTTTTTTTGAAATAAAAATTAGGTATTTACAAAATAGTATTATTATATATAGGTATATACAATATACATTTTTAATTTTTGATTTTTAATTATTTATTTTTGTACTTTTTATTCCAATTTTATATTTTATTTATTTAAAGAATAAAATTCGGAATAATTTGGTATTTTTGTTTTATTTTTATTATTTAATTACAAGGGTTAAATAAATACTTTTATTTATATACATACATGGTATATGTACAATGAGGGAACTTGATTTTATTTTAGTTCTTTTTATTTTATTTTTATTTTTGTAATTTTTATTTTATTTATTTACATTATGTAATATGGAATATGTACAATTTTTATGGGATTTTTGTTTATTTATTTATAGGGCGAAATAAATAGATAAGTAGTTTCTTTATACATGGCTTATGTACAATGGTGAAGGGATTTTTATTTATTTTTAATTTTTTTTGTTTTTCTCATTTTTATTTTAATTTAATATTTACAAATATTTACATATAAATACAACCCATTTAAATAAGAGGAAAATATTTTTATTCTATGTACAAGTGTGAGCTTCCTTATCTCTCTCTACTTGGGTTTTTATACGGTCAGGCCCATGCTGAGCCCTCCCTTGGGATTAGGTCGCTCAATATTTATTCTAAATATCTCCCTCTTTTTCTTTTATTTCGTTATTCTTTTATTTATGCACAAAAACATGCAAATTTTTCATAATTACACAATGCATGCTAAAAATGACAATTATTGATATTTACAGGAATACACATGTGTTTTGCATGGGTTTTGTAGCTAAAATAAAAGAATAAAGAGTGATGAATGGGTATTCATCAACGACCGCACCGGAGGTCCCCGACCAGAGCAGACATTCGTCCTGGACCAGGGTGCGATCAACACCACCCTGATCGCCTCCCTCGAGACGATGCAGCAGCAGCTGAGGGATCAGGTTGCATTCATGATTGAGATGAGGAGAGAGATGGAGCAGATGAGAGCCAACCACGACCAGCACGGGTCCGGAGACGGACCGAGGAGACCCAACAATGCAGCAGCCGCAGCCGCAGCAGCAGCCGCTGCGGCATCACCAGACCAGCCGAGACCGATGCCGGAGTTACACAACCCCGGATCGACACTGACGCACCGTTGGGTGGTTCTACCAATTATCGTGGGGGACTTCAAGTTCCTCCCAAACACACTTCAGCTTCTACCCCGTTTCCATGGGCTCGCCACGAAGGTGCCACATCTACATCTCCAGGAGTTCTTGATGATTCTGCAGCACCGTCCACGACCGTCAGGTGGACGAGGACACCATTCGCATGATTGCCTTCCCCTTTTCACTGGCAGATAGAGCAGCCACCTGGCTGAAGCATTTGGAGAAGTTCGTGTACACCTGGGAGCAGCTCCGCACTGAGTACTTGAACAAGTACTATCCACTCGGGTGGACGAACGCAGCAAGGGCCCTGATCAGCAACTTCTCAATGCTCCCCAACGAGCAGTTTCACGAGGCATGGGAGAGGTTTAAAGAGCTTACCGATAGATGCCTGCACCACGATATCACGAAGCCGAACCTAGTTCAGAGCTTCTTCTGCGGGTTGACACCAGAGCTGCAGGGCCTGGTGAATGCTTCATGTGGTGGGTCTTACTTCGCCAAGGATGAGGATCAAGTCTGGGCCATCTACGAGGAGATGGCCGAGAACTATACTGTGATGTCCCAGACCCGACTCTACACTCAGGGACGACCCCATCCCTAGTCAGTGCAGTACCAAAGGATAGCATGGGTCAATGCCGGTCCTTCTACTTCGTCTGCGGCAGCCACACAGTCTGAGTCTACAGCCGCATACATGGGGATCATCAGCGAGAAGCTGGATCGGATCGAGCTGATCGAGAAGAAGTAGTGTCAGGGTATCATGCAGATGGATCAGATGGCACAGACGCTCAGTGACCTGAAGACACAGATCATGTGTCTACAAGAGGTACAGACGGCTTCTCAGCCCCGTCTTCAGCCACGAGGAGATCCGAGTAGCAGTGGCATCTCGTGCCAGCGCTCTAGCTCCAGTCAGCCTAGACAGGTCCACCTTGTACAGGCAGAGCCGTACCAGCAGCCACAACCTTACTACCAGTCACCACCATCCCCAGACACTCAGATGGTGGTTTACCAGCCGGATCAGCCCCTGGCAGTACTCCCTCCACCCACCTACGAGCAGGAGCCATTGATGGATGTCAACGGGATTTGGTACGACCGACCCCAGCCCAGTATCCGATGAGACCATCCCAGATTCTGCTTGGTCATCCGGAGGTGCCAGTTCCCAGCAGCAACCTCTAGTTCAGGGTGGCCAGTACGGCCATCATCTAGAGCCCCAGCAGCCCCAGCCCCCAGTACACCAACAGCAGCAGCAATCATTTCAGCCCCATCACCAGCAGTATGGTCCTCATCCCTATCAGCAGGGACAGTCTTGGAGGCGAGAGCAGCCTCAGCTGCAGTATCATCCCAAGAAGTACCCCTCTCACCCACACCAAACACAGCAGCAGTTTCACTACCAGCGAGACCACCCGTCAGGTTCTCATGGGTCATCCTATGAGAACCCCGCCTTAGACGACCTAGCCCGCCTCATGACCGAGCAGCAGGCTACTTTTAGATGGGAGATGGACGAGTTCCGCAAGGAGATGCGGGAGATCGTGAGAGGGAAGGCCGCCATACCTGCCTAGAGTGAACCCAACCCGAACAACCTGAAGAGGAAGTCTAAGCAGGTAGATTTCACAGAGTATGCCACTCTGAGTGATTCCTTATGTGATATGTCTGCATATCTATTTGATAATGACTTTGTCACACTTAGGAGCGGTAGGATGCTAGCAGGCGGCACCTCATCTGAGCGACGTCCCCATGACACTTCCAGAGCGCCAGGCGAGGAGGAGCGCGGTACTGATGCTGCGAGAGATGATGACGGTGGTGCTGATGCCACCATGGATGCTGAGCCCCCCGACGGTACTGATGTCGTCGCTTCACCAGATGGAGGAGGTGGTACTGACGCCACCATAGTTGTCGAGCCAGAGCGCGGTGCTGATGCCGCGAGTCGACCTGTCGAGGGTGGTGCTGAGGCCACCGTTTCTACTTCTACTAGTCTTGTAGTCTTTCCATCTGTACATGTATCTCAGGACACTTCTGGAAAGAAAGGAAAGGGTTTACTTTATTCTGATCCACCTGTGGTGCATGGTGATGTATGTGTGGATTCTGTCGTGCTTGAGCAGCCTAGACCCTCTCCTAGTCCTTCATCTGAGAAGGACCCTGTGATCCCCTTCCCTAGAGCACTCCATTTTGGTAAGGGGCAGAAAAAAGAAAATCAGAAAAAGAACCAGCAGGTAGGGTTCAACCAGCAGATGATCGACAGATTCCATATCCAGCTGACTCTCCAGGAGGCCTTGGAGCACATCCCTCTACTCCAGAGATCACTCAGAGACAGGACTACAGTTAGGAGGAAGAGGAGGAACCACCAGTCTGAGATCAATGTGCTTACCAGGGCCACGTGTTTCGTGATTCAGAACCGTCTGCCGGCCAAGAGGCTAGATTCAGGAGCCCCGTATGTCAGATGCCATATCCAAGAGCAGAGGATCGACCGCACTCTATTAGACAGCAGTTCTTCGATCAACCTACTTCCGACAGCCCTTCTCGACCGATTCAAGTTGGGCACTCTTCGATAGAGCAGGATAGTCCTTCAGTTTGTTGATCGATCTGTCAAGAGGCTGAAGGGGTTGTTGAGGGACGTTGTCGTCGCAATTCAGAGCTTGCAATTCCCCATGGACTTTGTTGTGTTGGACATGGAGATCCTTGAGTCTGTGACCGATACCCCCATCATTCTAGTTCGTCCGTTGTTGGCCACAACCAAGGCGGTGACCGACCATGATAGCGGGAAGGTATACTTTCACATCGAGGGCGAGAGTGTACAAATAGAGACAATCGAGGACATCAGAGTCAGAGATTCAGCCCACTCAGACCCGACTTCAAATTCAGAGCAGATGATAGATGCAGGGCGAGACATCCACCAGGACTGCAATTTTGTGATCACAGATGACAAGGTAGTTTGGGCAGATCCAGTCGCACAGGCCATCCTCTCACCTTCAGAGTTCGCTGATGCAGAGACGCCAGCAGAGGAGAGCTTGGTGAGCGTATTCCTGGTACAGGATACTTGTGAGTCATCAGAGCCGGTTCTTGACCGCGGGACCGATTTTTGTGAGTATGATACAGATCCCTCGGAGTCAGATGTTGATTGGGCAGAGTTTGATGATTTTCTACCATGTCTGACTTCTACTGAGCCTACAGCGAGGGAGGAGGTTGATGCCATGCAGAGCCAGAGACAAATCTAGCCGAGCAACCTTCTACAGATACTAATTGTGAGCGAGAGTTTCCTTTCTCCCATGCGGATTTGGCAGCATTCACTCAGACTTTTTAGAGGCCAGATCCGTCAGCACCTACTTGTCCAGAGCTGAAGCCGCTTCCTACGTCGCTGAAGTATAGGTTCCTTGCGGGTGAGCATGAGATGTACCCAGTCATTATCTCCGCCGATTTGACTGGAGAGCAGGAATCCCGTCTGATGGGGGTTCTTGAAAGAACCGCAAGGCGATTGGATGGAGCGTAGACGATCTCCAAGGGATAAGTCCGGCCATGTGCTCCCACCATATCTATCTCGAGGAGGAGGCGAAGCGTCGTATGAGTTCCAGCAGCGGCTGAACCCAAATCTTCGGGAGGTTGTCATGAAGGAGATCTCGAAAGGGTGGAGCGCCGATTTTATCTACCCCATCTCCAACTCCAAGTGGGTCAGTCCGTTGCATGTGGTGCCCAAGAAGACGGGCATCACTACAGTTGTCAGCGAGTCTGGAGAGGAGATCGCTACCCGGGTAACCCACTTCTTGGCGGGTCTGCGTGGATTACAGACGACTCAACCAGGCCACCAAGAAGGATCATTTCCCCCTGCCCTTTATTGATCAGATCATTGAGAGACTGGCAGGGAAGAGCCACTACTGCTTCTTAGATGGGTACTCCGGCTACAATCAGGTGGCCATCGCGCCCGAGAACCAGGACAAGACCACCTTCACCTGTCCCTTTGGGACATATGCTTTTAGACGCATGCTATTTGGGCTATGCAACTCCCCTGCAACTTTTCAGAGATGCATGCTGTCTATATTTTCGGACATGGCGGGGGAGTGCTTGGAGGTCTTCATGGATGACTTCTCGGTCTACGGCGACGGATTCGACTCCTGTCTTGACTGCCTAGACCGAGTCCTTCAGCGATGCATTAAGGTTCACCTAGTGTTGTCTTGGGAGAAGAGTCACTTCATGGTGACTCAGGGGACGGTGCTTGGCCATATCATCTCCAACAGGGGCATGGAGGTTGATCCGGCCAAGATGGACATCATTAGAAAACTCGCGCCACCGTCTAACCTGCGGTAGTTACGGGTCTTTTCTAGGGCACATCGATTTCTACCGACGCTTCATTCATGATTTTAGTAGGATTGCCCGACCATTGACTGATCTGCTGACGAAAGACACCGAGTTCCTTGTCGATGACAAGTCTCTTTTGTCGTTTGAGACTCTCAAGAGATGTGTTGTAGAGGCTCCTGTTCTTCAGCCGCCTGATTGGTCTTTCCCATTCGAGATCGTGACGGATTCCTCTGATTTCGCCGTAGGGGCCGTGCTGGGACAGAGGAGGGATGGAGTCCCATTTGCTATTCACTACGCTAGCCGTACATTGGATGCCGCGCAACGGAACTATACAATCACTGAGAAGGAGATGCTAGCCGTAGTTTTTGCCCCAGATAAGTTCAGATCTTACATCATTGGACCTAGAGTGACCATCTATACTGATCATATCGCCATCAGGTACCTCATGGCAAAGAAGGATGCCAAAGCCAGATTGACCAGATGGATCCTTCTACTCCAGGAGTTTGACATAGAGATTAAGTATAAGCCTGGAGTCAAGAATGTGGTGGCGGATCTCTCTCCCGATTAGAGCATCTTGAGGATTCTGAGCAGACTGAGCCTATTTGTGAGACCTTCGCAGATGAGGCGATCCTTGCTATCACCTCTCTCCCGTGGTACGCCGATATTGTGAACTTTCTTGTTGCTAAGAAAGTCCCACAAGATTGGCCCAGGCAGAGACTTGAGACCTTCCTCGCAAAGGCCAAGTTCTACCCACTGGGAGGATCCCATCCTTTACCATGAAGGAGGGGATAGCATCTGGCGTAGGTGCATTCCTCAGGAGGAGCATCATAGCGTCCTCACTTACTGCCACAAGCTTGAGGCAGGAGGACATCACTCTGGGAGGAGAACGACATAGAAAGTGCTCAATCCGGCCTATGGTGGCCTACCCTCTTCAAGGACTCTGATGAGTTCGTGAAGAGGTGTACTGACTGTCAGAGGATGGGGCACTTGTGGACAGCGTGATATGATGCCGATGCAGCCCATTCACTTCTATGGGGATTTTGACGCATGGGGCATCGATTTCATGGGTCCATTCCCTAGGAGTCAGGGATTCGAGTACATTCTGTTGGCCGTGGATTATGTTAGTCCGTTGGGTTGAGGCCATCCCTGCCAGAATCGTAGATGCTAGGACTGTTTGCGGATTCTTGAGGAAGCATATCATTTCACGATTCGGGGTACCTCGAGTGTTGATATCCGACGGGGGGTCTCATTTCGTCAACGACAAGGTAAAGGCCCTTGCTAGCGAGTTCGGCATAGACCATCGAGTTGCCACTCCATACCACCCTCAAACGAATGGTCTTGCCGAAGTGTCGAACAGGGAGATCAAGACTATATTGCAGAAAGTCGTCCTCCCTGACCGAAAGGATTGGTCACAGCTTTTGGACTCGGTCTTGTGGGCATATAAGACGTCTTTCAAGACTCCTTTGGGTACGTCTCCCTTTCGCCTCCTTTATGGCAAGCCATGCCATTTACCTGTTGAGTTGAGACATAGGTCACTTTGGGCTGTCACTGATATACTTTTGGATCCAGATAGTGTAGGAGATCATAGGAGGGCAGAGTTAGCAGCCTTGGAGGAGCTTCATGATACCGTCTTTTCAAACAACCTACATTATAAGGAGAGAGTGAATGAGTGGCATGATTCTCATATCAGCCACAAGCATTTTGATCCTGGACAGAGAGTATGGTTGTTTGATGCTAGGCTTCGTCTATTTCCAGGGAAGCTACAGATCAAATGGAAGGGACCGTATGTAGTGAGAAAGGTACACGACAATGGGAGTATCGATATATCTGAGTTGTCTTCTGAGAGTACCTTTCGAATGAACGGCCAAAGGCTCAAGCCATTTCTAGATCATGAGACGTGGGTCGTTGATGTTGCCCTGATTCACTTTGCGTGAGATTTGGTCTCTTGACTCACATCTATTGCATCTCACGCGTGATTATCAATTTGTTCTCCCGATTTGTATAGATCCAGATGTCCATATCACTCTAATCTTTAGTCCCACATCCCTTTCCTCATCTTATGATTATGCTATAACTTAGGGTGTACCTTACCCTAAGTATAGGGGGGATTAATGACTCTCAAGTATTCTTTTGATTCTTTCTACCTCTGTTTTTGCTGCCTATACTTAGGGATATTTTACCCTAAGTATGGGGGGTAGACCCCGTACATTCTCACTCGGATTTCCCTTTGTGTACAGCCTGCTATACTTAGGATTAGTTGATCCTAAGTATAGGGGGAAATGCCGAGATCCTCTTGCATTTCTATTCTTTCATTCGTCTTTATAGATAGCCTTCCTTTTCACTTCCCTATACTAAGCACGAGTTATGTTTTCTTCATCGCTCTTGACTCTGAGGACATCGTTCGAGCTAAGTATAGGGGGGTGTGTATATATTCCATATATACTTTAGCCATAACTCGTACTTTGTGTGAGTGTGTTAATAAATAAAAATGGCTAAAAACCCAAAAATCCATAAAAATAAAAAAAAAATCAATTAAAAAAATTTCCCTTGTAATTACACATTCTTTTATTGCACATACATAGCTATTGTACAAAATTATTTTTGTATAAATGATTGTAAAAACTTTTTTTGTATATATAGTGTGTAAATATGTGCATATAAAAATTATGTATATAGTATAAAATTTTTACAAAATGTTTTGAAAAGCAAAAGTTTGCAAAAACCTTGTGTAAATTTGTGTAAATATTTTTGCAAACTTGCATTCATGCAATGGTTTCACAACATTTTTCAAAATATTTGCATATGTGTAAATATTGTGTAAATTGCATCTTTGTAAATACTTGTATAGTTTTTCTGGATTATAGTTGACATTTAAACTAGCTTGGAAAAATTGGGAAAATGGAGCTTGGTTAAGATCTTAATCCACCTAATATAAGAGGAACCTTATAGGGCTTAGGGTTAAGGCTTTTCAGGTCCATGGTGACTTAATTCTTTGAGTCCACTAGGCTATGATCATATGTCATCTCAATGAGCCTAAGTAGAGCACTCAACACACACACATGACTCATATAGACATGCATGACTTGGACCCACACTTTACACGATCTCTCTATGGATGAGGTGGTGAGGAGGCAGTCTTCCTTGACTTGAGCTAGCATATGAGGGTAGTACTTCTAGGTGGAAACCTCTCTTCTTCTTATAGTGAAGGAAGTGCGTCTCAACTTGGGTCTGGATGCCATGAGGTCTAACGACGGGAGTTGTGGGTTGCAATAATGCTTCAAAAAGACGGATAGTCTACTGGCTCAAGAGGAAAAACTCCTTATGTACATATGTTGCACCTTGTAAATATGTTGTACAGATGCACTTGAAAAACATGCAAAAAGAAAATAACTCCAAAAAAGTGGTGGGTCTGAGAGAAAATGATAATCCCACCGGAATATGTATATAGTGCAATAAGCAAAGCTTGAGACTCATATTCCATCTTATGTAGCTTGCAGCAGGGAACTTAGCTACACTGGTTGAGCTCCCAAGGATACATGGCTACATCGGCCATGGTCCATTCTCTTCTTCCCCCTCTTCTTGAGCCGGTTGAACTTGAACTTAGAAGGGAATACCCTGCTCCTCGAGGAAAGAGTAGCCAGATTAGGGTCATAGAGTTACCTTGTTAGGGAGGGTTGTCATCTCGCTACTTCTAGGTGGAGAGCTATACCTCACTTACACTGTACAATGAAAGATTCATGGTCTTCAGGGTTTGTGTATGTAGACTTGTTTTGATTTGGATTATTGTGGAGTCTTGACTATAGATTAGTGGATCTTAGAGGCTGTTAAGTTTTAAACCTAAGTCTAAATAAGGTTCTGACACATTAATAATCCAAAGATCTAACCGAGCTCCATACTCCAATTTAATGAAGGCAAGTTTAATAATCAGCATTGATCCATGCATTTTCTCCTCTTTTTTCTTTTTCCTTTTCTTTTTCACTTCTGTTTCAAAATAAGTGTTTGCTAAGGGACTAGCAAAGTTAAGTATAGGGGGTGATGAATTCCCATTCATCACTCTTTATTCTTTATTTTTAGCTACAAAACCTATGCAAAACACATGTAGATATGTGTAAATAGAATAAAATAACCATCTAGCATGCATTGTGTAAATTACAAATAATTAGCACGTTTTTGTGCATAAATAAACAGAATAAAGAAATAAAAGAAAAAGAGGGAAATATTTAGAATAAATATTGAGCGACCTAATCCCAAGGGAGGGCTCAACATGGGCTTGACCGCAAAAGAATCCAAGTAGAGGGAGATAGGGACAACCTCATGTGTGTACATATACCTATGTATATAAATAACAACTATTTTCCTCTTAAATAAAAATAAAAATATGTGTTTATTAATTTGTACATATTTGTAAATATAAAAAAACAAAATAGGAAAAAAAAGAAATAAAAATAAATAAAATCCCCTTCATCATTGTACATGGACCATGTGTATAGAATAACACATCTATTTATTTCCCTCCTTGTAAATAATTAATAAAAATCTAATAAAAATATTTCCATATTCCACATTTCATGGTGTAAATAAATAAAATAAAAATTAGAAAAATAAAAATAAAATAAAAAGAAAGAGAAATAAAATAAAAATCCCACCATGTACATATACCTTGTAAATATGTATATATCCCTAATTTATTTAACCTATGTAAATAATAATAAAATAAAATAAAAATACCCTTTTATTCTAAATTTTTATCTATAAATGAATAAAATATAAAATTAGAATAAATGTATAAACATAAACAATTAAAAATAAAAATCCAAAAAATACATATATGTATATACCTATATATTATAATAATATAATGTAAATACATAAATTATTTTTTCAAAAAATAAATAAAATCACTAAAAATTAATTTGAAAATAAATAAACATTTTTCATGTTTTAAGTTTTTCGAAATTAAATCATTTATTATTTTTATTTGAATTTACAAATAATTATCAAATGGTGGCATGTGATTGGTCCACAGGGGGATGTGACCCCCGGTCAACCCCTCCTCCCCGCGGATCTCGCTCCAGACCCGATTTCTCCTAATTTCCCCCGCGTGATCCGATCACCGTTTACCCCAAACCCCATGTCCTAATCGCGCTCCGTGCATCCGAAATCCATGCCCGACACCTTGCCTAGGGGTCCGTGCTTCACCAAGCCGGACCCGACGCCTTCTTCTCGGACCTGCAGGAGTATATAGCGTCGCCTCCCCGGCCAACTTTTCACGTCATCTTTGGCTCTGCTCCTTCATCCCCAGGAATCTCCATCTTCTTCCCTAGAGTGACAACTTCGCGAGGGAGGTGTCGAAGAGAGGAGAGGAAGCTTCCAGCCACCTGATCCGGCGACCCTTTGTCGTCGTGCACGCCGCGAGGAGCGCCAGAGCGTCGGGACCCGACGACCCTTCGAGGCTACGACCCAGAGCTCCATGAGCTCGTCCCCAGTCGACCTCCAGCCATCAGGTAGATCCGATTCCATCTAGTTTCCTGAATTTTCCATTACACCCAAATCCTTCCTCCGTCGTCGCCGGTCGATTCCCACCATCTCCATCACCCAATCGGTCATCGGACTCGACCATCATCTTCATGAGACTTCTCTCCACGTTCTGCACCCAGTCGCTCACCTTGGCTCGCCCCAGAGCCAAGAAGCGACCTCCTTCACCGTCGCCTCGTCGGAGGTCGTCGCTCCGCCACACCCGACCGCTCATTTCACCCTCTGGCGGGTCGAGGCAATTTGCTCTCGACCCAGGAAGCTTCTGGTGCTTCTTTGCAGGTCAAGGCGACCCATCTGAGGGTCTTCTCATTTGAGCCCAGGACCTTTCCTCCTCCGCCGTCGCCAGGCCACTCCGGTGGTCCCTGGCCTCATCAGAGGCATCTAGCAGCTGCGGAACACCTGGGCGGCCATTTCCACCATCTCAGTAGACGAAGAGGAGGACTCCATCGCGCGCACGGAGCCGGCGAAGCTTGCCAGCGAGCTGTTCTTGGAGGACCCTCCTCCGCCGTCCGTTCAGCCTCGACGCTCTAGATTTGATCCTAGCCATTTATTTGAGGAGCAACCGCCACCGCACGATCCTTTTGAGGCTAGATCAGACCGTCCATTCAGACGAAGGGGAGCCCTCGTTTCCCAGCCGTTCGATTCACACGTGGCGGCCCCTCGTCCGTCCGATCCGAGCCGTCGGTCTTCGAAGAGATGCCAGCTGCACCTCCATTGTCCGATCAGACAAGTGGCGCTTCTTCGGCCGTCCGCTTTTAATAAGGGGTAAATATCCCCTTAGGCCCTTTTGTTTGTTGCATTTAATAGTTAGTCCTGTAAATATTTTCGTCAGTTCTTTTTATTTTGGTTAAATTGCACTCAAGATCTGGATGTTTCTTGTATTTGCATTATCGTCCCTGTGTGTGTATACCACGTGCAATCGACACGTGAGACTTTGGAAATTTTGCAATATATATCATGTGTTTCTTGTGCTTTATTGTTTGATCTTTTAGAAATAGGAATTACAGTTAGGTCCCTCCGTACCTGATTCACGTGCGTAGCGCGTGATTACTTGGACATTTTGCACAAGGGCCCCTATACTTTCTGCCTTGTTATTGTTTGGCCCCCAGAACTATTTTTCTTGCATTTAGGCCCCTGTGCACTGTGAGCCTTTATTTTATTTAAATAAAATACCAAATTAAATCCAAATTGCATGAAATTTTGGATATATGGCTCCTGCCCACAGTA